>AWUE01021798.1:0-14027 GCA_001974825.2 Corchorus olitorius
TGCCATCTCTTTTACTTTCTGGTGCTTTTGTAGCAAAAAAAAGTCATCTTACATCCTTATTAATTTTAGTAACTTTTTATGATCAATAATGAAAGTTACCAATTTAATTACTTGAGTAATCTACTAAAAAAGCTATAACAGTTTTTAAAATTGTATTTACCAATCCTTACATTCTTAATAACATTAGTAAACTTTCATCAATGATGAAGATTTACCATTTTTTTCCTCAAAAGTTACCGAAAAAGTTATAATAATCATAAAAAATGTATTGTACTATCAACTAATTTAATGACATTACATTATAAAGATACGTAAAGTACTGATTTTCTTATCTAAGATTAATTGCTTAAAAGGTTATGGAAAACGTTATAGTACTATCTAGATTGAAAGAACCTTACATACTTATTAATTTTAGTAACCTTTTTATCATCAATAAAGTGTTACAAATTTTATTACTTAAATTTACTAAAAATGCTATAAAAGTTATTAAAATTGTATTTACCAATCCTTATTTTTTTAATAACATTAGTAAACTTTCATCAACAGTGAATATTTGCCATTTTTTTCTCAAAAGTTACCGAAAAACCTATAATGATCACAAAAGAGGTATAGTACTATCCACTAATTCAATAACCTTACATCTTTTGTGATTTTGGTTATCATATTTCTTATTACATTTTTTGTAATTTTGATTATCATATTTCTCCAAAATCTCACAATTCAACCAAACATACCCAGACCTGTAAGTCAAATTTCCATATAAGGTTATAACTTATAACTAAACTTAATGCAACATAAGGAAGTATAAAATTAGGTGTACAAAATTGGTTCCTAGTTACTAATTCATATGTCCTTCCTTTTTTTTGGTGATAGAGAAATAATTTATATACTATATATGCGTATCTTTGGCAAGTTGAAGTAAAATTAAAATTGATATCTCGCTATAACTCTACCAAATTAATGAAATGATCAATGTGATCTAAAATAACATAGCAAAAAGATAATGATCTTATTTAAGGTTACAAAAAAAAAAACTATAATGATCATTAAAAAGGCATTATACTACTTTCAACTAATTTTTAGATAACTTTCAACTAATTTAATAACCTTACATTCTTAGCAATTTTGGTTATCAAATTTCTCATTTATGCTTACTAATTAGAAAGCTAAACTATAGTATCATATCAAGAAATGTAGCAACCTTACACGCTTAATAACTTTATCAATGGTGAATGTTATTAATTTTTTAAGTCTAAGATTACTAACAAAGTTGTAGTGAATAAGATACAACACATTATTATTATATATAAAACTATACCAAAAAAAAAGTAGTTGAACATTAGTGGTTGATTTATTGAATTAAATTAGATCAATGTCAAACAAAATTTCAAAATTATAAAAGATATTAAAGATCTGATTTATTTATCAATGATGAATGTTATTAATTTTTTAAGTCTAAGATTACTAACAAAGTTGTAGTGAATAAGATACAACACATTACTATTATATATATAGAATTATACCTAAAAAAAATTAGTTGAACATTAGTGGTTGATTTATTAAATTAAATTAGATCAATGTCAAACAAAATTTCAAAATTATAAAAGATATTAAGATCCAATTTATTTATTATTAAGGAAACAATATTTTTTTTAGTCAATACGTTTGCACAAATACCTAAGAATTTGAATTAAAAAAAACCTAAGAATTTAATTAATGTAAGTATTCTTTTTTGGTCAAATAATGTAAGTATTTCAGTTATTATAGTATTCCATTTAATTAATGTAAGTATTTTAGTTATTATATATATTACATAGTAATTAAAAATTAATTGAAATAAGGGTGCGGTAAAAGAAATTATAAATTTTAATATAATAATATAATAATATATTTAATTTAATTGATAAATGAAATTACATATTGAATCTTAAAAGTTTAATTTGATAAATACATGTTTACCCTTTAAATGAATATTAAACTTTTAAAATTAAAAAGGTTATTTTAGATATTTCAGATCAATGATTTTGAAGTTTAGACTTATATAATATATAGATATATATTATTAGGTTAATTTTACGTTTTCTAAAAAAAAAAATTACGTTAATTTGCAAGTACAAAAACCTAAAATAATAACAATGCAACTTGTATAATGATGTAACATATCGGAAAAAATCGTGCCTTCAAAATCCGTTACGTAATGGTCGTTATGTCACGTAACGGCCGATATTTTGTACTATAATTTACCCTAGCAGATTACTTGAATTAGGAAGATGAGTAGACTACTTGAAAAGGCCTGGATAACATAAAACAATACACTTAGTACGTATATGAAAAGGCATCATCATGAGTGGATTACTTGATTACCCTTTACTTTCTTTCCAAAAAGTATCATATGAAGCATCTGCAGATTGTGATCATGTCTTCTCTCATTGACAACTTGGAAAGCACTGAAACATTTTACATTGGACATTGGACTGCCTAATGAAGTATCTCTGAGCACGACTAGCTACTTCAGTGGGAGTCCTTGATATAACATAATTGCATGAGATTCCACGCCAATAACCTTTTCCAAGCTTTTGCAGACCAAGCAGAAACATCGTATGCTCCTCTTTGGTCCAAGGAACACCTGCAAAACAAATTATAACACATTCAACAACTGTTAAAAGTTCAAACTTCCTTGCTACTATTAATATTCCTCACACAAATTATTGAGAAGAAAAGAGGCGCCCAACCATTACTGAACCACATACATTCTACCATTATTCAGTGACTTCTAGACTTTTTATGTCCCGTGTGTATGATCAAGTTTTTATAAAATTATATCCAAATGAAATCAAACCATTCACGTTACCGGTACTTCTATGTTACCTCCAAAACACATTTGTGAAGAAGACATCTGTTATCATTCTCTCGGACAATATTTACCCCATTTTCTGAAAATATCAATATTGGACCAAGTGTTGTTTACGCGTTCTTCTGTTGGGTTAATAATTGTTCATGGTTTTTTTTTTTTCTCCTTTATATAGTTTATCTTTGTTTTCCAGTTGTCGCAAGATTTGATTGTCACATTAATTAATTGGTATTAATTCAACGGAAATGGTGACAACTCAAGAAATGTACCTATATTTTCTAAAACTTTATTCCTACCCAATAAATAAATTATTTATGAAAATTTGGGTTAAACCTTAAGTTAAAGTTGTGTCTACCTAAAAATAAAAAATAAAGTTGTGTCTGAATTTTGGAAATTGATTTGATGTGATGTAATTTTAATGGTTGGTCCTATAGATGAAGTGGTTAGTGATCGTCGCATTTCTGTAAGCATACTGAGTCGTTGTAGTAATAAAAATATTGTTCCAACGTGCACAACGACCTAGTTTCAACTTATGTTAATACTAATGAGAAAAAATGTGAAAATTAAAACAATGATAGGAGGTTGTTTCAATAAACTAAACTAGCTAACTAAAACAAACTAAATCGATAGGGCAATTGGCTAACGGGTTAAGACTAGGGCTTAAGACTTCACCGAAAATGGAGAAACAATTAACTATCACTTCATGTTCATGAAATTTGGCTACAATGCATCCTAAAGTTTATACGAACTGTCACTTTGCACCCAACTTTTTATTTTGATCATATTGTACTGTAATGTTTTATTTTACGTATATTTTTTACCCTCCATTACCGAAAATTCGTTAAGTACCCGACGGTAGGGCTGCTCAACGGTCGCTGTCGGTGGAGTCGGTCGGTGTGGTCACCGAAAACCGACTACACCGACGGCTTTTTTTGGACACCGACCACCGACTTGAATATGGGAAACACCGACTAAACCGATTGAGAACCGACGGTATCGATTTATTCGGTCGGTACAGGCGGTTTTAACAGAAAAAAAATTAGACTGACTGTAGGATATAGTGGAAGAAGGTAAAAGGAGAATGAATGCATTTCCTACTCAATAGCGTTAAAGTTGACCAACTAAGAATTATATATTACTTACACTTAACCGTTAGACTAACAAAACCCAAAGAAGGATATTATAAAACTAAACTAACAACAAGACTTTTATCAAACTAACAGTAACCATTTTACCAAACTAACAACAATTTAACCATAGATTATTAGATTAAAATCACAGCAATGAAATTACAAATTAAACTAACAATTAATTAAACTATTAAAGGAATTTGAAAATTAGTAATTACCTTTATTTTCGGATGGGTTTTCCATTAGGGATTGAGATTTGCAAACTTGGACACCAAAGAAGGATTTCGATCCGTTAGACGAGGGAACGTCAAAGGATTTGACACTTTCGGACAAAAAATTTGACTAATTTGAAAAAAAAACGAGTTAGGGTTTTAAAATTTCGAATTGGGAATATTTTGAATAAACCTAAAATCTAATTGGAAATTGGGTTCCCTAAACCCCGAAAAAGGAAATATAAGGCTGGAGGACGAGTCCCGACCTCTGACTATCTATCGAGAGGCTCGTCACCGGCCTGGAACTCACGGTGGCTGAAGAAGAAGAGAGGAAGAAGAGAGAAGTGGGGGAGAAGAGACAGAGGGTTGAGGGGGAAGAGAGAGAAAGTTAAAAAAAATAATTATAAGGGTTTTTTTTGTTTGATATATATATTTTTCATGTATAATAAATATATAAATTATTTAAACTTTAAACGTTATATATAATATCTACAAGTAGGACGGTCTGCACTTGCGCTGCAGTCATCTTCTTATTAGGGCTATATTTTTTGTAGTTTTTTAAGTCGATTAGTAGAAGATATTGCATTGGTTGTATGTTAATCAGTTAGGAGAAACTCATAAATCCAAACAAAGAATTCGCATATATAAAGCAAAACGCATGACCACTCTTTCATTCTAAAAGTGCATTACCTAAATTCTACTCCATCTATAGGTAATTTATCAAAATAAAGCTAATATTCTTCTCCTCCATCTCTAGATAATTCATCAAAATAAAGCTAATATTAATTGTTGTTTGACATGTATGTTGATTATCTAAAAAAACATCGTATGCTGCGTTCATTTTTTAATCTTGATTGCAATTGTTAAATTAATGAACTCGGGTAGGTGCAAGAATTTGGCTTCTGCATAAGGAATGCCTAATTTTTTGTAGTCAAGGAGCATGTATAGTTGTCGTAAGAAAATTGAATTAGTTAAGAGCTAGGGGTGTCCATTAGTCGGTTAGAACCGACCTAACCGACCGAAACCGACATTTGACAGCCATGATGGGTCGGTTAATCGGGTGATGTCGGTTAAGGCGGGTCTAACCGTAAGGAAGTATATATATATATGGTCGGTTTTCGGTAGGTTTTTTTCCTTTACAAACCGACCGAAACCGACCGACTAATTTATATATTATAATTTTTAAAAATATTATATATAATATATATATATTAAAATTCAGAAATAATAATATTATATAGAAAATATATATAGCCTAAATTAAAAAAAACCCTCAGATTGAAAAATCCTCTCTCTCTCTCATTTTCTCCTTCTCTCTTCGAAACCCTTTTTCCCCCTTTTGTTTTCGAATGAAATTTTCGATCGAATGCTTCGATCGTTTGTGTTTTCGATCGAAAATTGTTCCCCTTAAACACCTTTGATCATTGCGATCAAAACCCTAGTGTTATTTTTCTGTTTACAATTCTTCCATTCGAAAATCCCCAAATTTCGAATAGATGAACCCTAGTTCTAGCTTTTCGAATTCAAAGGTAATGGGCTTTGGGTTTTGATTTTGATCTGTAATCTAGTAAATCTAATATGTTTTTTATTTCATTTTGTTTAGGTTTTGACAGAAAATCAGAAATTGATAAAAATTTTCCTTTGCTTTCTAATATTAACAGGTTTGAGTTTGAGGTTTCATAGTTTGTGGCTTTCTTCTACCTTTTTGCTGGGTTCTGCGTTCATACTTCATTCAAAGTTCATTATAGGGTTCCAAATTCGAAAATCCCCAAATTTCGAATTGATAAACCCTAGTTCTAGCTTTGCAAATTCAAAGGTAATTTTCTTTGGGTTTTGATTTTAATTTGTAATCTAGTCAAGTTAATATGTCTTTCATTTCATTTGTAAAGCTTTTGATTGAAATTGATACTAATTTAGTATTTTTCCTATGTTTTCCATTTTCCAATATTAACAGGTTTCCTGTTTCCACTTTCCAATATCTGCTTTTCTGGGTTCAGTGTTCATACGTGATTCTCTTCATACTTTCTGACTTTCTGGGTTCATAATCATAGTTGAAAGGTAATTTTCATTTGTTTGATTATAATCTTTTTGGTAACAATTGAGTTTTATAAATTATAATATTAATGTGTTTGAGTTATAGTCTCTGCTCTCTGGTATGAAAATTGAAATATATTACTAGCATATAACCTCATCTCCAAGATAGACTTTATAATTTAACATTATTGTCAAACATGCTAATTACCTTGTAGTCAGTGAGATCAAAGATGATAACTCAATTTGCCTTCAATTATATATCTCTGCTTCTAGCATAATTCATTTCTTTCTAGTTCTTATTACATTTCATTGAGAATCCTATGGCTACTGCTGAGGTATTGAATTCTTATTATGTTCTCCATTTGAGGCTTTATTAAGTTATAGCATATTCCTTTTGTGTTCAGTGATTAGCTATTCTTTGCACCTAGTTAGACACCATTTGTCACCTTATCTTGTTTTAACCGAATGGATTCATGAAAATGAAGACCAAATCAAGCGATGATCATGATCTTGATATTCATTTTCGAAATCCATTATGTATTCCTTTTTTCACTTGGTAGTGTTACTTACTAGTTACTAGGGTGATTAGCATGCTAAAAAATAAAAATCTTAGAGCAAAATATTAAAACTTAAAAGAATGTTGTTATGTTGTTGTTCTGTTCCACTATTGTTGCTCTGTTCTGTTTTGTTCCATTTATTTGTTTATTTGTTTATGGTGTTGTGTGTGGTACTAGTTTATGCATTTAGGCTTTAGTTTATTCCTTTATGGTTTCTGTGATTCTGTTCATAACTTTTAATATTCATGTGTCTTTGTCTAATGAGTTTTGTTTTATTTATGCAAATGGGTGACACTGATCTACCTGATGCAGTAGACATCCAGGTGGATGTTGAAAGTGAAAGTACAGGGGAAGAAGGTGTTCAAGAGAATCAAGCCAACAGAACACAAACTGCTGTTGTTGCTAGTGCTTCTGAGGGGGTTAGCAGTAAACCTAAAAAAACTGCTGGGCCTGCAAGAGGTAACAAAACACAAACTCAACCTTCCAATAAAAGGCCTAGGGCAAGTACCTCTATAGTTTGGGAGCATGCTACTAAATTTAAAGAAAATGGGGAACTTAAGGCTAGTTGTAATTATTGTGGTCATGCATATTTTGTTGACTCAAAAAAAATGGAACTAGTAGTCTAAAACAACATGTTTTAAAGTGCCCTAAAAACCCTTTGGTTCAAGCTTCTAAGGAAAGAGATTCAAAACAGGCAAAGCTTACCCAAAACAATTTATGGGAAGTAGGAACTTGGAAGTATGTCTATGCGGATGTTAGAATAGCATTAGCTAAAATGATAATAGTAGATGAGCTTCCCTTTAGGTTTGTTGAGGGAAAGGGATTTAGAGAGTTTATGGCAATTGTTCAACCAAGATTTACAATACCATCTAGACAAACAATTACCCGAGACTATTTTGATATTTATGAGGAGGGTAAAAAATCTTTGAAGGGGGTAATTAAAGGGGCTGCTGGTAGGGTCTGTTTGACCACTGATACATGGACTTCTGTCCAAAGGTATAGCTATATGTGTGTCACAGCTCATTTCATTGATGATGAGTGGAGATATCAAAAGATGATAATTAGCTTTTATCCTATTACCAGCCATAAGGGTGAGGCCATAGGAAAAACACTAGAGAGGTGTTTAAAAGAATGGAGTTTGATGGATAAAGTTTCTTCTGTGACTGTTGACAATGCTATTGCCAATGATGTGGCAATAGCATACTTGAAAAACCTTGTTTGTGAGTAGGGAATCAGCAATAGTTGAAGGGAAGTACTTGCACATGAGATGTGTTGCACACATTCTCAATTTGATAATTGGGGAAGGATTAAAAGAATATAATCAACCTGTTGCTCGAATAAGAGATTCTGTCAAGTATGTTAGAGCATCAAATAGCCGATTGGCTAAGTTTCTTGAATGTGCAGTGGCTGAAGAACTTGATACTTCGGCTGGTCTTTGTTTGGATGTTTCCACTAGGTGGAATTCTACATATAATATGTTAGAGAGAGCATGCAAATATCAGAAAGCTTTTGATGCATTTATAGATGTTGATCATGGTTTTAGATATGAGCTTAGAAATGTTGGGTTGCCAACTAAGGAAGATTGGGATGCAGCAAAGCATTTGTGTGTGTTTTTGAAAACCTTTTATGATTTAACTCTAAAAGTTTTCGCTTCTACCAGTGTGACAAGTACTAATCTGTTAGATGAGATCTTCACCGTGTCAAATGCTTTGACACAAATGCAAAGGGACAGAAGCTCGGAGTTGAAGATTATGGCATCCAAGATGAAGGATAAATATAACAAGTATTGGGGCCAAGTTGACATGACCAACATACTTGTTTATGTTGCTGCAGTTATGGATCCAAGAAAGAAGCTGAAATTTGTGAGTTTTTGTATAAAAAAGATGTATGCAGATTCGGATGATCATGGATCTTCTCTATTGGCTTCTATAAATGAAGCATTGATGGCTCTGTTTGAAGATTATAGGAGGAGAGCCAATCCAATATCTGAAAAAGGAGGTGAACCCCAAAGTCAAGGCAATGTGGGTGATGACTTGGGTGCTGATTTCGGTGGTGATGCAATAGCTCAGTTCATGAGGGAAGAAGCCGAATCTGGATTACAACAAGCAAAATCTGAGTTAGAAATTTATCTACAAGAGGATAGAGAAATGGTTAAGCAAGGGGCTCCTCCATTTGATGTGTTGAAGTGGTGGAGATTGAATAGCCCGAGGTTCCCTATTCTGTCATCACTTGCTAAGGATGTTTTGGCTGTCCAGTGTCCACCGTAGCTTCTGAATCAGCTTTCAGCACTGGTGGAAGAGTGCTTGATGTGTATAGAAGTAGCATGACCTCTAAAATTGTTCAAGCTCTCATATGTGCTCAAGATTGAATGAGGGGGTCCTCTGAATTTAACCCAATGGCAGACATTGATGAGCAATTAGAGCTGGATCAGTTGGCTTTAGGTAAGACACTAAGCATTGCAAACTTTAAGACTTTATTTTCATTTTCCTTTTTTTTTTGAATATATGAACTGCTAATTGGATATTTCTGTTTTGAATAGATCTGAAAAAGGTTTCCATTGAATCTAACATTGACACTTGATTTGAGCTGGATTAGATTGGGAGCTGAGGTAAATATGGTAATGGTATGGTCCTCTTGCTTTTCGAACTTTCTGTTGATTTCTGATTTGCTTTTGATTTGATTCTGATCTTGGTTTCTGAATTCTGATTTTTGATTACTGAAGTCATTAACTGATGTCTGATGCATTTGCTTCTGCTGCCCTTGTTAATTTTTAAGATTAAAGACTAAAGTAAGTTAAAGTATAAAGATGTAGAGCCAGATTCTTTTGTTGCTGTTGCTGCTGCCTGCTGATCATGAAGCATTTCAGTTGCTGCTCATGGGACAGAGAGATGCTGATTGCTGATGCATGCATGTGGCTGCGGGTTTATAATTATTCCTTTTTGTCCATAGACAATTAGTTAGTGCACTATGGATATGTGCATATTTATATAGGTCAAAGGTTTAGCGTTTAGGTCTGAATCTGAATTTCTGATCTGATGGTTAAGTGCTCCTTTTGTTCAGTGGAGCTTTTTGTGTAAATGACTAAATGCAATGCTGCTACTATTAGTTTTGTGTAAATGGTCTAGACTAGTAGTTTATCAAACTTTAAAGCCATGGAGTTATATCTATCTGTTATTGAGTCTTTGGCAGGCAAAAACTATTTGCCTATTTGAGTTTATGGCTTTAAAGTTGAATTTGTAAATGTAAACCTTTAATTTAAAGTAATATCTTATGCTACTAATTATTTTAAATTTTAATTAAATTATGCAACAGTTTAACCGACTAAACCGCCATAACCGACCGCACCGACGGCAGTCGGTTTTTGGCGGTTATACAACCTTGTCGGTCGGTTGGCGGTTACAAATATAGCTTAATCGGTTGATGATCGGTATAAGATACATTTAACCGACAAACGACCGACCGACCGATAGACACCCCTATTAAGAGCATTTGCAGGAGCATATGTAAATTACAGAATGCATCACAAAATGATTGTACTTAACATTGGCTAACTGTGCATTTGGAAATGTAGAAATATACTAAACATAAGTAACTAATAGAAATCTCAATAAAAAGGAAGTCAAATGATAAATAAAAAAACTTTTTGTAAAATAAAAGAGAAATAAGGAAATGTTAAATTTAAGTATCAAATAATATAATCAACAAATAAATCCAGATTTTTTTACCTCAAAATGTTGCGGTGAGAAGTGAAAGTTCCCCACTTTAGTTATGTCATCCTAAGGCGCTGCTAAATTAAATGGAATGATCTTATCAACATCCACCTAAAAATTTTAGTAAACAGAACGGAGTCCATGTGAAACTAATTCAGAGAAATGTTAGGGAACAAAAAACCCACCCAAATAAAAATGAAGACGAAAGGAAAACAGAACTGGAATGTCAATAGTTTACCCATGAATCAACCATTATTGCATATACATTTATAGCACCAATCCTTTGGAATTCCGACAGAGGAGTTGAACCGGTAAATCCTAATATCCACAAACAATTAATATGTAATTAATTAAAACACACTTAATCATAAATATAAAAATAGTAAATTACAAAAAAGGACAGCTGGAAAAGTAAGGGAGGAAATTCATCGAGGGCCTTTTAAGTCACCCGAAAAGTGTGAAAAGACAAAAAAAAACCAAAAGGAGGCACCACATTAATCCTCAATTTGGCCTTTAAGTAATTTCCATTGTCACTAAAAATAATATATAGTATATATATTAAAATTTTTTTTAAAATAAAAAAATCTTCAGTTTTTCGGTCGATGTTGGTTCATTACTTGGTGAACCGCTACCAAACCCGATATACCGAATAAACCGCTGCTTTAACCCGTTTGCATCGACCTATCGCCTGCACCGAAACGTTTGCACCATTCACTGGTCGGTTCAAATTCGATCGGTTTATGAGCAGCCCTACCCGATGGTGCTGTTATGATGCTGACGTGGCATGCCACGTCATCCAAAAATTGCCACGTGGCATGCCACGTCAGCATAAAAGGAAATAAAATAAGAAAATTTTTGCCACGTGGCATTTTCATCATATGTGGCATGCCACGTCAGCACCGTAACGGCGCTGTAACCATTTTCCATCACAGAGGATGCAAAATGTATGCAAAATAAAACATTAGGGTGTGGTATGATCAAAATAAAAAAAAGTTGGGTGCAAAGTGACAGTCCGTATAAACTTTAGGGTGCATTTTGACATTTAAGCCAATCTTAATATATCTACTTCCTGGTGCTCGGTTCATGCTTCATCTTCGATTCTTCACACAAACCCACAAATTCAAACACTATTGTTGGCCACCCATATAGTATTCAAGCAATTGAAACAAAACAAAGGAAATAGATGAAGTCTAACAAATATAGATATCAATTAAACACAAATAAACATCAATCTCCGTTTGTTTCGGATGGAAAAAAAAAAATCAATCTCATTAACATGAAAGCAATATTAATCAAGTCCCTCAAGCTGTGCTACATCTTAATCCCTAGCTTGGGGTCTAAATACCCATATATTCAAGAACATAAACAACAAAAGTAAAGAAACACATAGTTTTAGAGAGAGAGAGAAAGAACTAGGAAGCTTGGTGATGATGAATCCTTGAAGCTTGATCTCCCAATCTCTCTTCATCCTGATCCCTTTGTGTTTTTGCAGCCAAGAGGCCAACAAAAAGTCCCCTCTTAAACTAACTTTAAAAGTTGTATTTATACTGTCCCAAATAAAATAAACATAAAAGAGTTTTTGAGACAAAAAATAATATGGAAAAATAAATTGATGTGTCTCCCGTGTAGGTCATGTACGTGACTAAAACTGGAGCAACAAGTTGACATCGCCTTCATTGGTCATGGGCATGTCTTGCTCTGGACATGTGCATAACTAGCACAACTTCCTTTTCTTCATCTCAAATTCTTCATTCATCCTAGCATGCTTTGCCTTGTTGCTTTCCTTCCATTCTTACATATTTTTTCAGCCACTTTTCATCATTTTTTTTTCTACAAACAAAATATTCAAGATGCGAGAGAAAACATACCAAAATACATCAAAATTTTAAATTGACCTAGAATCAAAAGCAATACATGTGTATAAAATACACTTATAAGTGGATAGTTTCATATAATAATTTCTCATTCCCAACCAAAATATGAGAAATTATTAAATTGAACCGTCCCATTGTGTAAGTTATAAGATCAACCACTAAAATTGCATCCCATCAAATCAATTCCCAAAATTTAGGTACGATTTTAGTCTAAGGTTTAGCCCCAATTTTCAAATAAACGATCTATATAGGGTAAGTCCCCAAAATTAGAATATCATTTGAATATAATCTTAGGAAATATAGAAAAAAGCTTTTGAGTTATGAGTATTTTAGTGGTTGATCCCATACCTGACATGGTGGGACAATTTTGTATAATAATTTCTCTCTTACAATACTATACTTTCAAATTTTATTTTCATAAAGTCCATGAGATTTGCCATCGAGCATTTGGCCTGATGATAAAGTGCTGGACTTTTAATTCTAGTGGTTAGGGTTTAATTCCTAGCAACCTCAATTATATATATCTTACTATCTTACTACTATATAAAATCACGAACTCAAAAATATTAATTGGGAAATTTCTAAAATACCCTTAATATTATAATATAATAATTTTTTAATGAGAATCCTTTTTTGTCATTGAACTTTTTTATTCTGGCAAAAAAAACTTTTTTATTAATTATAGAAAGATTTTATAAATCTAATATTTTATTTTTTAAAATTATAGAAAGATATTAATAATCAACTATAATTGTAATTTTTCAAAAAAAAGAACTATAATTGTAATTAATTTTTTTTGGAACGTAGAACTTCATTAAAGGCCCAAATGGTTCTTCCAACATTACACCTGAACTAATATTAATTTAATTTAAATTTAAATGTAATAAGAAAATTTGCAGAAGGAATATTTTTCCTCTTCATATTATGTCGTCAAACCATCTATGCCTGCATCCTGGACCGACTTGATCTTTCCAAGCTACCTTTTTTCTTATTTTTTGGTCGAATCCAAGCTACCTAATCCACTAATTAACATGTCTTTGTTATGCCCCACGGGTTCTGCAAGAAAAGAATAGGTCTTGTGTAGCCTCTACTTCTGTCCATGGTCCTCCAAACTGCAACTGTAATTTATAATTTACTATCTATAATTTACTTTTCATAATTATCTTTAGTTTATAATATATTTAATTTATGGAATTTTGCTACAGGTCCCGTCCCTCTGTTCCACACAATGCTCCCTCCTAACGTGTCCATCACATGTCAGGCCACATGTTATCACTTTACTGGTCCCAACATACCCTTTACAAATTTTAATTTTTCTAACCCTTAAAATAAAATTTTAATTTTAATTTGGACTAAACTTAGTGAATTAGTTATATATATTTTATTTCTGAAACCCTATAATATTAAGTTATTAATTATGAAATATACCCTTAAAATAACAATAAAATTTTAATTTGAGGCTAAACTTAGTGAAATTAGGCTAAATTTAATAAAAAGAATGAAAATAGGGAAAAAAAAAGAAAAGAAGAAGGCGAGAGCGGTAAGAGGCAGGGACAAAAGGAATTATTCTAATTTATGGGTTTAAAGTTTAATTTTCTCTACGTTCATCAGGATCTCCTTTTAAATCTGCATCCAAAAAAAACTTGTAAAAAACTTATA
>AWUE01021799.1:0-63927 GCA_001974825.2 Corchorus olitorius
TGCATATTTATATAGGTCAAAGGTTTAGCGTTTATGGTCTGAATCTGAATTTCTGATCTGATGGTTAAGTGCTCCTTTTGTTCATGTGGAGCTTTTTGTGTAAATGACTAAATGCAATGCTGCTACTAACCTTTTTGCAGGTTTAACACTTTTGTGTAAATGGTCTAGACTAGTAGTTTATCAAACTTTAAAGCCATGGAGTTATATCTATTTGTTATTGAGTCTTTGGCAGGCAAAAACTATTTGCCTATTTGAGTTTATGGCTTTAAAGTTGAATTTGTAAATGTAAACCTTTAATTTAAAGTAATATCTTATGCTACTAATTATTTTAAAATTGTAATTAAATTATGCAACAGTTTAACCGACTAAACCGCCATAACCGACCGCACCGACGGCAGTCGGTTTTTGGCGGTTATACAACCTTGTCGGTCGGTTGGCGGTTACAAATATAGCTTAATCGGTTGATGATCGGTATAAGATACATTTAACCGACAACCGACCGACCGACCGATAGACACCCCTAAATAATGTTAGAAATGGATGGCTTTTATAAGTATGAACCCCGCACAAAAAACTGATCAATCAAAATTCTATCACCTAGAAGAGATAAATATTGCAGATTCACACCAAACTGATATTTGCAAAGCCATAATAAATGAATAAAAGGCGACGTGGCCACTAGTTTTTGCGGATTCTCTCAAGGATTGTATGTTTTCTATTAATGATTTTCATAAAAAGTTAAAAATTTAAAAATAAAGACGCCAACCATGAGGCTCGAACCCACGACTACTTGGCTTCGGTTTCTCCCACCCGAAATTGGAAACTTTTGCATTGAAATTAAAACCCTAGGGATTTTCCAGTACAAAATTGAAAAACACCAAACTCGCAAAATTAGACTGATAATAATATCCAAAAAGCAAGCTGCAGCGATGGATTTCTTTTGCCAACCAAAAATACATAATAAGTAATTCAAACAGAACAACCTAAGATACATAACAGGCCATTGAAGAGAAAACAAAACGTTTAACTCTTCTTAAGTTACATTGTAATAAATACATACTAACGGATTAACATTTTACGTAATTGTTATGTTACAACAATAATTAACATAGGACTTGATAATATTGAGGGAAACAGAGATATGGTAGCAACTCTGTTATGGCTGCCTTGCCTGCAGATTTGAAAAACCAATGTTCAAAATTTCTTCAACATCCATAGCACCTTCCGTTCTTCACCTGAAATTTGGTGAGAGGATTTCATTGTATGGATCATGAAATGCTTAGATAAATAAGTCTCATTTTAAATATACAAACGGTAAATAAAATCCCAACTTCCTAGTGGTAGATAAATTACTATAGACTAGAATAGATATACTGAAATTTGATTACATAATGGGCATAGATCTAGCTGCTACTGGTATTAATTGTACACTATTATAACGCACACCAAACTGGAGAAGATAAACTACAAAAAGAGAAAAAAGACCATGAGCATTTATTAATTAACACAGTTGGACCAATATTACTACTGTTAGTCTAAGTCTCACCTGGGTCCAGATAAGGAAGATGCTAGTATCAAAGAATCAGTAGCCACAGCTTCTAGTTCCGGTAGGTTCGAAAAGTCATAGCTCAAGCTATCTTCAATGTTCATTGAACCTTCTAGGACCTTCACCACCGTGGACATGGAAGGCCTTCTCCTAATTTCATTGCGTAAACAGCATGCAGCAACCTTCATTGTCTTTACTACTTCTGAAGCATTTGATTGCATTTCATCACCATGCTTATCAACCAGATCCTCAAGTTGCTCTTCTTTTGCCTTTCTCCTGAAAAGATTCATTAAATCCATATCTTCCTCTGCTTGAGATCTTTCTACATTTGGTCGCCCGCACAAAATCTCCAACACCACAATCCCAAAGCTATAGACATCTACTTTTTCTGTGATGACCGAGCTTAACCATTCAGGAGCCATGTAGCCTGGTGTTCCCCTCATGGTTGTGACCACTTGGCTTTGGTTTCTCCCAATCAGTTTAGATAACCCGAAATCTGAAATTTTCGCATTCAAATTCTCATCTAAGAGGATGTTATGAGGCTTGATATCCAAGTGAATGATCTTCTGCTTGCAGTCTTCATGTAGGTAGGCCAGTCCCTTTGCTATGTCCAAAATGATCTTCTTCCTGGATTGCCAACTGAGAGCCTGCTCTTTGTTTTTGTTGAAGATCCATCGATCCAATGAGCCATTGCACATGTACTCATAAATCAAAAGCTTGTGGAATTTTTCAGCACAATAGCCAACCAAACTCACCAAATTGAAATGATGGATGCTTCCAATGGTCTGGACTTCCGTTATGAAAGACTTATTTACAGGGTCAAGACCAGTTAGATGCTTCACTGCTACTTCGTCACCATTAAACAGAGTTCCTTGGAAAACAGACCCAAATCCTCCTTCACCAAGCTTGATGCTGAAATTCTTGGTGATGACCTTCAACTCTTCATAGGAGAATCTAGTTGGCAACCCTGATATTATGTGGTCTAAATAATCCTCCTCATCAACCTTCTTGGAGTACTTCTTAACTAATACAAAGATAGTAGTGCATAGAAGAAGCAAGCCAAAGATAGATCCAAGAGTTGATCCCATTATAACTGCTCTTCTCTTTTTAGTTGACAACACTACTGAGGGATTGTTCTCAAGGGTCTTCTGCATCGGTGAAGAATTCTGCACCTTTATATATGTAGACTTGTTATACATTTCATACAAGCCTTCATAATTTTTATAATAAAAGTAATAATAAAAGTTGGATCCGATGGAGAAAACTTCCGATGCTAAAGTGCAGTCTACAAAGGTAGTATTGAATTGTCGGAATATGGCAGCTTTGCAAGAGCAATTTCTCAAACAAGCTTGCTTGCAGGTCTCTTCATCAGCTGTATGGTTAATGTAAGAAGCTAAAGTGAAAGCATTAATGTAATAGCCCGCTTCTAACTTAAGCATACTTTGATGATCATGAGAAGACTCGCAAACAATGGGTTGAAATGGGAAACACCCAAGATTGGTTTGTGTAAAATTTATTGGCCTGAAATGATAAATATTTTCACCGTAAAATTCACCTCCAACACCAGGACAACTGCAAGTCGTTGAATCTGAAGATTCCGTACACAAGCCATATTCTCCACAGACCAATGGATAATTACACTGATTGATACCAAAGATGTCCATTGACTCCGTCCAGCTTGAATTTGTCGACTGATAACCCATCAAGTGCCCGTCACTGCGAATCTTAATAAGAGTAAAAGTTGAGTTCCAAAGCGTAGCCATGTCCTCGAATTCCGTATAAAATTGCCCCGCTTTGGTTCTTGATGAATACACTCTATCAGACCAGTAATATACTTGGAAAGGATCTGGCTCCATGTAAGCCATAAAGTAACCGTGATCATCAATTATGAAAGAATACAAGCCTTCACTCAAATTCATTTCTGATTGACTTGACCTCAACTTTTGGCCATAGACCAGCCTCTGTCCGGGAAGAAAAGAATCGGTTGGATGATCAAAGGATTGCCAAAGTACTTTATTGGTTTTGTCAAAGAGCAGGAGATTGCCTTGATGAGTCAAGTTTAACCTTGCAGCTGTTGTGTTGGTGGACCAAACCAAAGCACCATGGGCATCTTGCAAGACCAAATCGCCTTGTTGGGTGAATTTCAACTCTGCTTCAAGTTGAACAGGATTGTTTCTGTTTGCAGACCATACTATTACTATCTCAGGAGAAGGGTTGGAATTATCGCCAGTGACGGCAGCAAAACTAGTGTTGAAGAAGGAGATAGCAAAAAAGCAAGTTTCAAGAGTTGTTGATGTGCAGTGGAAGCCACAAACAAAGTTTCCGTTGACAAGGATGGGCTTAACTCCGGCTGCTTCCAACGAACCAAAGTTGGACTTGGAAGAGAGACCATTACGCCACGAAAGTGGGGGGTAAACCACCGATGGATAATCCAGATTTTGAGCAATTATCAGATTCAACAGCAATGATTGAATAATTATGAGAGTTAGAAAAGCAGTGAGAATCCATCTAGTACCATTCATAATCACCATTGTGCTTCTAAAAGAAAAGAAATGGAAAGCTTGAAAAACGAAGAATTTTTTTTTTAAAGTAGCAAGAAAAAGAGATAGATCTGAAATGAGAAACGCATGATAGAAACACAATTTTTTTTTTGGCCAAATAATAGAAACACAATTTGATCAACGTTAATTATTCATCTTACTTTTCGTCTAAGTCAATCAAAAAGTCAACCAGAGTTACAGGCAGCTTGGTCTGGGGAAGGACTTCGACTGAAAGGCTTTGCTCCTAATTGGCCATGACATAAAATTGGTTGGACACTTGATCAAACCTTAATGGCTGTGTACCTGATCTAAGTATCGTGTTCCATCAAAATAGTTGGACATTTGAAAATTTCTTTCCTTATTGATTAATGCAATAAATTCCATCTTACAAACAATTGATTTATCATCGAAAATAGTTGTATATATATATAGTATTAGCCATGCCCCCAAAAAACACGTTAGATTATAGGACAAGACTAGGCGAATTACCCCTAGCCATACTACTCTTGTACACTACCATTTAAACTCGTTGGATATGAGCTTGATTTTTAAAACCGTAATATAAGTAGTATAACAAAGAAGTGTGGTTTATGGTAGTGTAATACTTTACCGTTATAATTAACTTAAGTTGTTAGTTGGTTGCATTGTTTCTTTGTATATTTGTTGTATTTTATATGTGAATCTTGCTGCCAAGCTTGATAGTTTTTTTTTTTTTTTTTACGATTTTATAAGCGTGATAATTTCTTGTAAACAGACTCCCTGTCTTTCTGGATAAATAAACTGATATTATCGATCGAGGGAGACTCTTGCAAAATACTTATATCTGAAACACGAGTATAATGGGTAATTTAAGAACTTGAACAAAAGCTGTACTAAATACCATATACTAGAGTAGAATACTTATATCTGATTACATAATGGGCATAAATTCAGCTACAAGTGGAATTAATTGTTCACTATAAAACCATGAGCAATTATAAACTATCAGGAGAATGGGCAAACACATGACTTGGACCAATATTAATGCTGCTAGCTAGTCTGAGTCTCACCTGGGTCCAGATAAAAAAGATGGCAGCGTTAAAGAAACGGTAGCCGCAGCTTTGGACCCGGCCGGCAGGTTTGAAAAGTCAAAGCTCAAGCAATCTTCAATGTTCATTGAACGACTTTCACCCACCATTGACATGGAAGGCCTTCTCCTAATCTCACTCTGTAAACAACATGCAGCAGTCTCCACTACTTGTGCAATATTTGTTAAGTCCATGTAATTTTTGATGATCACAAAACATCCTTCCTTATTAAATCTGATTAAGTGTGTTGATTTCAAAAAATATCTCTATAACTCAAATTGGAGCACAAATAATTTTTGGAGAAGTGTTTAGAAAGAAATCCTTGAAGAAATTTGCAAGGAGATTGAGTATTCAAAGATGGGAAAGAAGATAAGTTTTAATCAATTAATGTTGAAACATGAAATTTGAGTATTCATCGATTAAAACTGTTTCCGGAGATGTCGTCAACACTGCCACTTTGATACAATAAAGTTTTGGAGTTTTAATCGATTAATGTTGAAGCGTGAAAATTGAGTATTCATCGATTAATACTACGCCTCCAGAGATGTTGTCAACACTGCCACTTTGCTACAGTGAAGACTTGGAGTTTTAGTCGATTGATGTTGGACTTCAAACTGGAGTTTTCATCGACTAATTCTCATCCTGACAATGGCAGACTCACTACAGGACAAAATAAAACAGCTTGAAAATTTGAAAAAGGCTCCAACCGGCTAGAACTTGATTCCAACGGCTAGAAACATGTGAGAGACTATATACACATCATAAATGTCATTTGAAACCCTCTAAGAGAGAGATTATTCATTGTACATCATTGTTGAAGGCAAAAATCGTTATTTCTCTTTGTTTTTCATTTACTACACTTGTAAGATAAAACATGTGGTGCTAAATCTTTGTACTTGGGATCTTTTGGAAATCATTGAATGTTTTAATTCATCTTTTCTTGGGTAGATTAAGATGGTTTCAACTTGATTTGAAGATTTAGAGCTTGGGGAGATCTCAATTTGTAAAAAGCTTGGTGGAAGCTCTTTTAACTGGTTTAGTGGATTTTGCAAAAATCCTTAATTGGAGAGATCAAGGTAGAGACCTCTATAAATTGTGAACATTTACTTTCTCTAAACCTTCACTTTACATTATTGTTCATTATTCTCCATTATCTACCTTCAAACTTCATTTATTTCATATTTACCTCTAACCGATTTTTGTCAAATTTTTTGTAATTGCCATAAATTGTCTAAAAGTGTTATTCACCCCCCTCTAGCATCATATCAAGGGACTAACAATATTTGATTGCATTTCATCATTATTCTTATCGACCAGATCCTCAAGTTGCCCTTCTTCTACCTTTCTCTTGAAAAGATTCACTAAAAGCATATCTCCCTCTGGTTTAGATCTGTCCACATTTGGTCGCTCGAACAAAATTTCCAACACCACAATCTCCCAAAGCTATAGAATTCTACTTTTTCTGTGATGGCTGAGCTTAACCATTCAGGGGCCATGTAGCCTGGTGTTCCCCTCATGGTTGTGACCACTTGGCTTTGGTTTCTCCCAATCAGTTTAGATAACTCGAAATCCAAAACTTTTGCATTGAAATTCTCATCCAAAAGGATGTAATTTGGGGGTTGATATCTAGGTGAATGATCTTTTGCTTGCAGTCTTCATGTAGGTAGGCTAGTCCCTTTGCTATGTCCAAAATGATATTCTTTCTGGATTGCCAACTGAGATAAGCATGTTATTTGTTTCTGTTGAAGATCCATCCATCCAATGAGCCATTGCACATATACTCATAAATCAAAAGCCTGCAGAATTTTTCAGCACAAAAGCCAACAAAACTCACCAAATTGAAATGGTGTATGCTTCCAATCGTCTCAACTTCGGTTATGAAGGACTTATTTACCGAGCCAAAACCGTCCAGATGTTTTACAACAACTTCCACACCATCAGGCAATGTTCCTTGGAAAATAGACCCGAATCCTCATTCACCAAACTTGATGCTAAAATTCTTGGTGATGACCCTCAACTCTTCATAGGAGAATCTAGTTGGCAACCCTAATATATGTAGTCTAAATAATCCTCCTTAACCTTCTTCGAATACTTTTTAACTAATATAAAGATAGTAGCGCATAAAAGAATCAAGCCAATCATAGATCCAAGAGTTGATCCCAGTATAACTGCTCCTTTTTCTCTTCTCTTTATAGGAGAAGTAATCACTGACACTGACGAAATGTTCTTCTTAAGAGTCGTCTGTGCAGCTCAAGAATTTTGCACCTTTATAAATGTAGAGCCTTCATACATATAATACAGGCCTTTATCATTTTGATAATAATAATAATAACTGTTTGATCCGATGAAGAAGACTTATGGTGCTAAAGTGTAGTCTGAAAGAGTATTCTTTTGTCGGAATATGACAGCTTTGGAGGAGCAATTTCTCAAACAAGCTTGCTTGCAGGTCTCTTCATCAACAGTATGGTTAGTGTGAGAAGTTAAAGTAAACGCATTAATGTAATAGCCCTCTACTAATTTAAGCATACTTTGACCATGAGAAGACTCGCAAGCAATGGGTTGAAGTGGGAAAACACCCAAGATTGGGTGGCTTATTATTTATGGGCCAGAAATGATAAGTGGTTTTACCATAAATTCACCACTAGGACAACTACAGCCTGAATCTGAAAACAAGCCATATTTTCCACACACCAATGGATAATCACATTCGCTGATACCAAGGATGTCTGACCAGCTTGAATTTGATGACTGATAACCCATCAAGTGCCCATCACTACCGAACTTGATAAGACTGAAGTTCTAAACGTCTCTGTTGTAGTCAAACTCAAACATACGCCAAGCTATTCCCTCGGATTCATCATAAAAACAAAATTGCCCTGTTGGGTGAATTTCAACTCTGCTTCAAGTTGAAAGGAATAGGTTCTCCAGCTAAGCCAGCATACGAGTAAAAGCCTTTCCATCACCTTGAGCAGGAAATGGGGATGATGAAACAGCAGAATAAATGGCAGTCAAGCAAGGAGATAGACCAGTGCTTAAACAACCGAAAGCTCGATGTCCTCATGTTGGATGCTCGATTCGGGTAGAGGTTAAACCATGTTACACTTGACGCTGGCTCCCTTACACGGGAAAGACTAAATTGTAGTCCGGATGTGCAGATTGTTGAACTTTATGGAATCCTGAGTTTATTCTTTCTGAAGTGGGCGTGTAAGAGCTTCCCATTTATCTAGCCCGGGCTTTTGTTAACATTGACATTGTTGGAGTGCAGCTACTCGGATAAGAAAGACAAGAGTTAGAGTTTCAAACCACTCGACTACGGATATTCAGGAGGGTGGGACTTTTTTGCTACGCGAACAGGTGCAAACGCTTTTGCTCAAGACTAAGATGCAAGGTGCGAAGCGGGTCTTGCACTTCTTTTCAATTAGCAGATGAGATTAGAATTGGTTGTTAGATAGTTAAATAGAATAATTGGAATATAGCTATACCCCATTCGAAAGCTTAACTGATCTAGTTCTGTGCTCTATTCCCATCGCACTTAATGTAGTTAGTAGGTCTTTCCCTGAGGGAGTGGGCTATAGGCGCACACGAGCTATAAAGGAAGGAAGTGGAGTGAGTAGGTAATAGGTGAGCGGCTATGCCCGTCAATATCGGTAGTGGAAGAAGGGGAGCAGCATGCTCCAATGGTCATCAGTTAGTAGTTGAATAATCCTCAAGACTAGCACCGGACCGGATTCGTTCAAAGAAAATCCGATTTCTCACTGGTGAAGAATCTTTGATAGTGGAATCCCAATAAGCATCCTATGAGTCGGGATTGCCCTGGTTAGTTTGATTGAAGGTAGCATTTCACCAGCTTACATTGGAACTAGATATGGTAGATCCCTAGCTAAGGGAGACTTCCTCTTTTCACGACTAAGCCGAAAAGGAATCGATTCTTGAAACTGGCTGGCTAGCTGTAGAAGGGGTTCCTCTCTCTTCCCTGAACTTGCTTGTCTTAAACCTTTTCTTTAGTTAAGGACTCAGAAGTGGGATAGCTTTTCCTTATCTATATTAGAGGGGGTGCCATAGATTCCACCATGTGTAACTCGCCTCTTCCTGTTCACTTGACTTATTAATCTTGAGCTCGAGGGTCTAGTTTTCCCCTTCGTCCAATGCCGATTTGTCAGTCGTCCTATCAGCGGATTTTCTTCTTTTTTCAGGACAAAAGGTTAATTATTCTAAATCTATCTTTTTTACTTCCCCTAATGTTATTGCTGAAGTGGTTCAGGATATTGCTAGCTTTTGGATAAGGATATTGCTGAAGTATCATTGTTCTGACCTTGGGCGTTATCTTGGTGTCCCGTTGCACTCTGGTCGTGCTACCAAGCATACCTATGCTCATCTTTTGGATAAGGTGAAGAAGCGTTTGGCTTCATGGAAGGCTAATCAGCTTTCTTTGGCAGGGAAGGAGGTTTTGGTGCAGTCAGTTACTAGTCATCGAAATCCGTATCTTCGGAATCACCGAGGGGAGTCGGAAAGTCAGTAGCAAGGCTTAGCTCATAGGCTTCGATTAGCTCTGTAGGAATTTCTGTTGAGTATCGATTCTCTTCCACAAAACTTGCTAAACCAATGACCTAGGCCAGGGGTGCCCCATTACCTAATCCATCTGCAGTGGTAGTGGATTCAGATTCCGACTTGGGATTGAGACCTTCTTGGATCTCTCTTCGCTTTAATAAAAGGAGTAAGTCGGTTCTAGCAAAAAAAAAAAACAAGTTTCAGCAGTTTCATGAATGCAGTGGAAGCCACAAACAAAGTTTCCGTTGACGAGGATGGGCTTACCCCAGCTGCTTCCAACGAACCAAAGTTGTAGGAGAGAGCATTTCTCCAGGAAAGTGGCGGATAAACTATTAGAGTGGTAATATCCCACATCGTATATAAGTGTGACATGACTGAGTGCCTTATTTACAGGCTAGGCCTCTCCACCTATTGCCAATTGGTTTTAGGTTGAATGCCTGACATGGTATTAGAGCTCGGGTCTGTCCCGTTACCCCAGACTTGGTTGTCCACGTGTAGACCCAATGTGTTGTTGAGGGGGCGTGTTAGAATGGTAATATCCCACATCGTATAAATGTGACATGACTGAGTGCCTTATATACAGGCTGGGTCTCTCCACCTATTGCCAATTGGTTTTAGGTTAGATGCCTGACATGGCCGAAGGATAGTCCAAATTTTAGCAATGATCAAATTCAACAGCGATGATTAAATGATTATGAGCGTTAAATGTTCTATCAATCTTATTCTATTGTACTCTATTCTATTCTGTTTTAATCTATGGGAAAGGGTTTGAGTAGAAAAATATTATTTTTTGGTAGAAAAATAGACTATAATTAATATGTTAATATACTTTACTCCCTATAATTATTTCAAATTTTTTATTTATTATTTTTATTTATTTAATTAAGAAAAATTATATAATACACTGTTAGTGGAGTTTAGCAGACTACACATACAGGGTTAAGGGTTGACATTTGTCCTTTAAGAAATAGTTTTGAATTTAAAAAAAAAATTAATTTAGAAAATGGACATGTGTCAACTGCTCAATCCGTTTGTGGAGTCCAAAATTTACACTGTCAGTGTATCAAATAATTATCCTTAATTAATTAATTAATTTGTTGATGGCTATAAGGTTAAAAATTTGACTATTGGAGGAAATCACCAATTTATTAAAACGAAATTAAATTCAATTATAATT
Source organism: Corchorus olitorius (assembly GCA_001974825.2). Taxonomy (NCBI): domain Eukaryota; kingdom Viridiplantae; phylum Streptophyta; class Magnoliopsida; order Malvales; family Malvaceae; genus Corchorus; species Corchorus olitorius. The sequence continues at coordinate 10,879 of AWUE01021799.1, forward strand.
TCTTTGATCTTCGCTATTAACATAATATAAATATATTGGGCTTAATGTTCTTACTTTATGAGCACAAAGATTCTGATAAACACAAATTTGGGACAGTAATGTTTCTCTGTACATATATACTATGATAATACCTTACACTGATTTTTTGTCTTTAAGCATTGCCATTGGGATGGTACGTACAAACTGATGATCAAGCCACTTGGGTTTGGTGGCCTATGGAGTTCTAAATAGAGAGATAGACGTGCCATAGTGGACACTGCGCAATATGCTTGCTTATTACTTCCCTTTCATTCACATTCACATGAAAAGTTTAAAGCAAGGGTAAGGGCCGACCATGCACTAACCATAGATTTATATTCATCATCTTTGCAATTATAAGCCACCGGTCAAAGTACCTAATTAATCCCTGTACTATAGAAAAAAGATCAATTTAGTCCTTCCATTATCAAATCTGTCAATTTAGTCCCTCTACTATTGAAAAGAGATCAATTTAGTCCCTCCGTGAAATGGGACCGTCAAATTTGCTGACGTGACCGTTAACTTTACTTTACTCTTCTCATATTGATGACATGGCACAATCACAACATGCCACGTGGAAATTAATTTTTCAAAAAAAATATATAGATTTTTTATTTTGAAATTCTGAATTATTATTTTTAATTCTTATATAATAATTAAAAAAACTAAAAGTGGACCCATAAAAATCAGAATTTTAGTTTTTTTTTAATTTAAAGGGGCATCATTTTTTTTTCTCCTCTCCAAACACCTAAATCACCCTCACTCTCCTCAATAAAAGATCAAAACATCCTTTTTTTCATGAACTACACAAGAACACTTTGAATGTTCTTTGGGTATTGTAAACACAAACAAATTTGAAATCCAATTTGAAACTAAACAACACCCAAACTAAACAAATTGTTTAGTTTCAAATTGGATTTGAAATTTGTTTGTGTTTACAATACCCAAATAACATTCAAAGTGTTCTTGTGTAGTTCATGAGAAAAAAGATGTTTTGATCTTTTATTGAAGGGAGAGAGGGTGATTTAGGTGTTTGGAGAGGAGAAAAAAAAAATGATGCCCCTTTAAATTAAAAAAAATTTAAAATTCTGATTTTTTGTGGGTCCACTTTTAGTTTCTTTTTTTAATTATTATATAAGAATTAAAAATAATAATTCAAAATTTCAAAAATAAAAAATCTATATATTTTTTTAAAAAATTAATTTCCACGTGGCATGCTGTGATTGGGCCACATCATCGATCTGAGAAGAGTAAAGCAAAGTTAACGGCCACGTCAGCAAATTTGACGGTCCCATTTCACGGAGGGACTAAATTGATCTCTTTTCAATAGTAGAGGGACTAAATTGACAGATTTGATAATGGAGGGACTAAATTGATCTTTTTTCTATAGTACAGGGACTAATCAGGTACTTTGACCTAAGCCACCTTGGGATTGGCTTGATGCTTTTCCAAGATTAGCAAGGTTTTCCATTACATCTTGTGGAAAGGATTTATATTTACATAGATAAAGTATACCTTATATAAAACATAATTTTATTTTGTAAATTTTGGACTCCACAAGCGGGTTGTGGAGTTGACACATGTCCATTTTTTTAATTAATTAAGTTTTAAATATTTCAATCTAGTCCCTAGAGGACGCATGTCACCCTTCAGGACCCGCTTATGTTGTCTGCTAAACTCCACCGCCGGTGTATTGTATAATTTGCCTTTTATTTAATCTATATTAATAGATAGTGTTGCACAAAAAATTTCTTTGGAAGCAATGGATGAAGGTGTGCCGGTCAATTTGTCACAAAATTGACAAAAGTGAGAATGAGAGAGCGTCCTATGCAATAAAATTGAAAACCATATGAATTGTGGAGTCTTGATTTGAAGTCACGAACTTAATCGTTTTAATCATCAAAACCAATTGTAAATAGTTTTCTTAGAACATGATGTGAAAGTAAACAAGAAAGACTGAAAGATTGTATTAATCATAAAGATCAAGTAAAATGTGATTGAAGGAAAATAGCAACAAGGTTGAAACGAGACAAGAGTCAGGTAAACAAGATTAAAATGAAGTAGACAATATTAGGACTAAAAGCTGAAGAGCTTGACTTGTGCAGGGCAGAGTTTGGGTGTGTTGATGTGTTTGTGCTGTTGAAGCATCCTCCTTTTATAGACCTGCCGTCTGTCTAGATCCATGAATCAAGAGATCTTCTTCATTGATTGTCCACGATATCAATTAAGTGGTCAATCTTCAATCATCGATCTCCAATTGATATTGTCTTCAATCATCAATCTCAAATGGATACTGATAGACAATTGTTGATTGGTCTAGAAGGATGTTCCGAGGCTTGATATCTAAGTGAATTATCTCTTTCTTTTTGTTGGAGATCCATCGATCCGATCCAATGTTTCATTGCACATATACTCAGTAATCAAAAGCCTAGGGAATTTTTCAGCACAAAAACCAACCAAACTCACCAAATTTGATTGATAATATCCAAAAAGCAATGGATTACTTGCCAACCAAATAGACATAATAATCAATTCAAACAGAACAAGCTAACGTACATAACAGGCGATTGAAGAGAAAACAAAACGTTTAACTGTTTTAAGTTACATTGTTACAGTCCCATATTAACGGATTAACATTTTACACAATTATTACAAGTTGATCGGTCCGCGCTGGCGCGTCGGACATTCTTTGTTATAGATTTTGTTATTATTGTTTGAATATAGAAAGAATTTCGTTTGAAAAATTTGAAATTTTATTAGTATTTTGTGTATTTGTGAAGTAGTTTGTCATTTAAATGGATTTCAATTTTCTATATATATAACTTATTAATAATGGTGGTTGAGTTTTATAGCTGTAAAATTCATTTTTTGTTGATAAAATCGTAGCTTATAATCCATTTCTTTCTTATTCTCGGATATTAACCTTTGCTACTTAAAATATCTTCTCTCTCATAAATCTAATTAAATTCTTTATATCACTATAGTTCGAGAAAGATGAGAGACGTTTTTATTTTTTAAAAGAAAATCATTAAATTAAAACAAAACCATTTAGTCTGAAGACTTTAATGAGTTTTACACATAAAATTACAGAAATAACGAAATTAGGAAGAACAAAATGAGGACAAAGTGGGCAAATGAGTCTTCAAAGTGGCAAAAGACCGAAATGAATTGTGAGAAACTAATTGAGGGCATTCTTAATAAATAAATAATACATGATTTGATGGTCAATAAATGCTTTCACATTCAATTAGTTAAAAACTCTTGCAATTATAAAAAAGGGCTTGAGGAAAAGGAAATGGTGAGAAACTAACTGAGGGCCTTCTTAGTAATTAACCAAATGAGAAAAGACATAAAGGGACAAAAAATGTTCAAACCGAACTTCCTCATCGATTCTCAAAAGGAGCTTTTAGTAATATCCCTGGGTGTTTCAAATAATATTTAGTATATATAAGTTACAATAATTTAACTTATACAACTTGTTATCTATGTACACTAGCGGAGAGATAGTAGTCTGAGGAAAATTAGAATGTGAATCAAGTTGAAATGAGAGATGACAGGCGGCTCAGGAGCGATAGTCGGTGGAGTTTCCGATCAGACAGAGGGAGGAACATAGAATCTTTCAGATGGCGGTTAAGCTTACACTCTGCTTTCGTTGGCAACCTTAGTGAAAAGGTGTCTAGGAACGACTTATGGGATTGTTTTAATGCTTTTGGAGTGGTCGTTGATGTGTTTATACCTATCAACAAGAGACAGAGTTCCGTTAGATTTGCATTTGTTAGGTTTCGGTTTGAAGATGAATTAAGATATGCAATTTCAAGGGGGAATGGAGTGAGGTTGCTTGGGAGAGTATTGCTGGTGCGAAAAGCTACAATAAGAACAGCGGACAAGGACCCATCGAGAAGGAAATTTAGAGATATTTCTCAACAGCGTTTTGTCAGGGAAGATCTTTCACTAAGATCGAAAGAGTTCTGCAGTGCGGCGGGGATGCAAATTCAATTCCAAAGGGTTCTGTTCAGGATATTGACGGTGACAGGGCCTTTAACACCATAGAAAATCTTGTCACTTCACTAGAGTTTGAAGAAAGATGTATCGACAATAATACTAAAGTCATGGACATTGATTCGGAGCGGCTTGAGCAGGGATTTCTTCCTAGCGAGGAGCTCGACCTAGAAGTTTTTATTCCAGAGGACCATCGTAGCTGGTTGGAAAGAAGCGTAGTCATTCTTTTGAAAGAAGAGGCTGATTTCGATGGTGTGAAATCTAAGATTATGGCTGGTGATTTCAAGGTTAAGATCAGAGAACTCAGCAATGTTTTGTTACTTCCTTCTTTGGAAGATGAAGAGATGATTGATGATTGCATTAAGATGGTGACAGAGAAGTGTAACGACTCTATTTCAGAGATTTTTCCTTGGGAGTCCACAGGCTTTTTAAGGCAATCCTTGGTATGGATTCAGCTTGATGATGTTCCTCTGGAATTGTGGCATATCAACTTCTTTTCGGCTCTTGGTAATTTATGGGGTAAATTCCTGAAATTGGATGATTCAACTCGGTTTAAAAGCTCTTTGCGATCTGCTAGAATGCAAATCTTAGCACCTAATATCTCTGGCATCCCCAAGGTGGCGATGGGTTATACTTCTGGCATTAAGTTCAATATTGGTGTTTCAGTTGAAGGAGGAACTATTTTGGATTTGGAGCGGCGGAGTGTTAGGGCGGAGACGCCGCTGGTCAAGTCGGCCAACGTCACCATAATTGCCACCGACAATTCCCCCTCGGAAATCCCCAAAGAATTTATTGGGCAGACAATTGAAGGGAGCACTCTCTCCGGTGTCCAAGCCATTGAGGATGTTGATCTCAATGACGACTGCAAAACCTTGGAAACTGTTATTGTGGGTGAAAGATTGAATTTGTTTGGAAGAAATTTTGCTGATGTGCCACAAGAAAGAGAAGTTTTTCAAAAATTAGCCAATCCTTTGTTGGTCGAGGAGATGGCAGGGGGGTCCTCTCTTAATGAGATTGTTGAACCAGAGAGATGTGGAGAGACTTCTTTGGAAAAGGATGGTGTATTCAATGAGGATGTTGACATTGAAAATAGCAGTAATCACGGAGGCGACATAACTGTGGCTGGCGGTTTGCCTTTAGAAGGAGATTGCTCGACTAAAGAAGCAAACAAATTAATTAGGGAAGAGTTGGTTGGGCCTATTTGCTCTTATGGGCTCAATGGCTATGATGGGCTCTCACCTAACATGGGGTTAACTAAAGGAAATTGAAGGTCTTAGTGTTGACTTGGCTGAAAGTTCTATTTCGTTTATTGAGGAGGTAAATAATGGTAAGGTTTGTATTAGGAAAGTCAGAAACTTGGAGGAAATTGAGGAGGAGATAGAGGAAGATTGGTTTAGTAGATTATTGGAAAAAACCAAGAAACGCAATAAGAAATTAGATAAGAAAAAATCTAAGAAATCTAAGTCCAAGAAGTCAGAGCAACAATTGGAGGAAACGGCTAACAGTTCACTCTCTGATGGGGATTTTGAAAACAGGAATCGTATTTTGATGAAGGAAGCTCATGCTACATGGGAGGTAGGAAAGATGCTAGGAATTTCTTTTGATTGTGATGAAAGCTTGATTTTGGAAAAGTTTAAATCAATGGAAGAGGACGATATTGCTACTTAAAAGAATCTTGGTTTGTTTCTTTGCATTGAGCTAGGGTGAATGGTGAAGCTATTCTTATATGTGTTTTTGGGAGTTTCTTGGTTTATTGGCGTGTTATGGATGTTTCTCTTCGGAATTATATAAGCATTGATATGGATGTTTTCTTCGAGTTATTTATCAAGAGATTTAAAGCGAAAATCGCAGCATTGATCATTGGGCATATCAAGTGTGAAAGAATTAACTCGCAAATGGTTTGGCAAAGGGGGGTGTCGAGCAGCAAAGTAGTCTAATTGTGATGTTTTGTTTTCATTGAATAGAGTTGGCCCGATCTCCATGGTTTGTTTTGGTCAGGGTGCTTGGGTGGGATGATGGGTTCTTATTGTTCTGGCTATTTGAGTTTGGTTGTATGCTTGCTCTTGCCTATTAATAAATATCCCTATTTTTGCCTTTAAAAAAAAAGTTACAGTAATTTAACTTGATAATATTGAGGGAAACAGAGATATGGTAGCAACTCTATTATGGCAGCCTTGCCTGCAGATTTGAAAAATCATTGTTCAAAATTTTCTTCAACATCCATATCACCTTCCACTCGACTTCACCTGAAATTTGGTGAGAGGATTTCAATTGAACTGAAGTAAGATATGAGATTATATAAAAGTCATGCATTGCATTGGAAAATGCTAGATAAAGTTGAATATCCATGTATGCATCATGACATGCTTAGGCTATTTTTTTTTTTTTTTGGCAATCATGCTTAGGCTCATTTTTAATATACAAACGCCAACGGTAAATAAAATTTTAACTTCCTGGGTAGTCATTGCTCAAATTTAAGACCAAATGAGCTCAGCCATCTGTAATTATATGGTGGGGAATGGATATGGGTATTTAACAACTTCAACAAAAAATATGCTGTGTAGTGTATAGTGTATACTATAGACTAGAATAGAAATACGAAATCTGATTACATAATGGGCCATAGATTTAGCTGCTACTAGAATTAAATGTAACACTCAAAAAAAAAAAGAATTAATTGTACACTCTTATAACGCACACCAAATTGGAGAAGAAAACCTACGAAATGAGAAAAAGCCACAAGCAATTATTAATCAATATATATGATTAAACACAGTTGGAACAATATTACTGCTGCTAGTCTGAGTCTCACCTGGGTCCAGATAAGGAAGATGCTAGTGTCAAAGAATCAGTAGCCACGACTTCTGGGTCCGGCAGGTTCGAAAAGTCAAAGCTCAAGCAATCTTCAATGTTCATTGAATCATCAAGGACCTTCACCAAAGTGGACATGGAAGGCCTTCTCTTGATTTCACTTTGCAAACAACATGCAGCTACCTTCATTGTCTCCACTACTTCTGAAGCATTTGATTGCATTTCATCACTTAACTTATCAACCAAATCTTCAAGTTGCCCTTCTTCAGCCTTTCTCTTGAAAACGCTCACCAAATGCATGTCTTCCTCTGGTTGTGATCTGTCTATATTTGGTCGCCCGCACAAAATCTCCAACACCACAATCCCATAGCTGTAGACATCTACTTTTTCTGTGATGACCGAGCTTAACCATTCAGGGGCCATGTAGCCTGGTGTTCCCCTCATGGTTGTGACCACTTGGCTTTGGTTTCTCCCAATCAGTTTTGATAACCCGAAATCTGAAACTTTTGCATTGAAATTCTCATCTAAAAGGATGTTCTGAGGCTTGATATCCAAGTGAATGATCTTCTGCTTGCAATCTTCATGTAGGTAGGCCAGTCCCTTTGCTATGTCCAAAATGATCTTCTTCCTAGACTGCCAACTGAGAGCCTGCTCTTTGTTCTTGTTGAAGATCCATCGCTCCAATGAGCCATTGCACATATACTCATAAATCAAAAGCCTGCGGCATTTTTCAGCACAAAAGCCAACCAAACTCACCAAATTGAAATGGTGGATGCTTCCAATTGTCTCAACTTCGGTTATGAACGACTTATTTACAAGGCCAAAACGATCAAGGTGCTTCACTGCAACTTGGGCACCATCAGGCAATGTTCCATGGAAAACAGACCCATATCCTCCTTCACCAAGCTTGATGTTGAAATTCTGAGTGATGACCTTCAACTCTTCATAGGAGAATCTAGTTGGCAACCCTGATAATATGTGGTCTAAATAATCCTCCTCAACCTTTTTGGAATACTTCTTAACTAATACATAGATAGTAGTGCATAGAAGAAGCAAACCAAAGATAGAGCCGAGAGTTGATCCCATTATAACTGCTATTCTCTTTTTAGGAGACATCATCGCCGACACTGATGAGGGATTCTTCTCGAGAGTCTTCTGTGTTGCTAAAGAATTCTGCACCTTTATAAATGTCCTGTTATACTTATACATATTATACAAGCCTTCAAGATTTTTATAAAAAAGGGAATAATAAAAGTTGGATCCGATGGAGAAGACTTCCGATGCTAAAGTGCAGTCTAAAAAGGTAGTATTAAATTGTCGGAATATGACAGCTTTGCAGGAGCAATTTCTCAAACAAGCTTGCTTGCAGGTCTCTTCATCAGCTGTATGGTTAAGGTAAGAAGCTAAAGTAAAAGCATTAATGTAGTAGCCCTCTTCTAACTTAAGCATAGTTTGATCATGCGAAGACTCGCAAGCAATGGGTTGAAATGGGGAACACCCAAGATTGGGTGTCGTAAAATTTATTGGCCTGAAATGATAAGTATTTTCACCGTAAAATTCACCTCCAAATTTAGGACAACTACAAGTCCCCGAATCCGAACACAAGCCATATTCTCCGCATACCAATGGATAATTACATTCATCCATACCAAAGATGTCCATTGACTCCGTCCAGCTTGAATTTGTCGACTGATAACCCATCAAGTGCCCGTCACTGCGAATCTTAATAAGAGTAAAAGTTGAGTTCCAAAGCGTAGCCATGTCCTCGAATTCCGTATAAAATTGCCCTGATTTGGTTCTTGATGAATACACCCTATCGGACCAATAATATGCTTGGGAAGGATCCGGCTCCATGTAAGCGATAAAGTAACCGTGATCATCAATTGTGAAAGAATACAAGCCTTCACTCATATTCATTTCTGATTTACTTGACCTCAACTTTTGGCCATAGACCAACCTCTGTGCAGGAAGTAAAGAGTCGGTTGGATGATCAAAGGATTGCCAAACCACTTCATTGGTTTTGTCAAAGAGCAGCAGGTTGCCTTGATTAGTCAAGTTCAACCTTGTAGCTCTTGTGTTGGTGGACCAAACCAAAGCACCATGGCTATCTTGCAAGACCAAATCGCCTCCTTGGGTGAATTCCAACTCGGCTCCAAGTTGAACTGGATTGTTTCTGTTTGCAGACCATACTATCTCAGGAGAAGGACTTGAATAATCAGCCGTGGCGGAAGCAAAACTAGTGTTGAAGAATGAGACAGCAAAAAAGCAAGTTTCAGCTGTTGATGTGCAGTGGAAGCCACAAAAAAAGTTTCCGTTGACAAGGATGGGCTTAACTCCAGCTGCTTCCAACGAACCAAAGTTGGAGGATATAACATTACGCCACGAAAGTGGGGGATAAATGATCGATGGATAATCCAGATTTTGAGCAATGATCAAATTCAACAGGAATGATTGAATGATTATGAGAGTTAGAAAGGTAGTGAGAATCCATCTACCACTCCAAATAATAATCACCATTGTGCTTTTGAAAGAAATAGAATGTTTGAAAAACGTAGCAATAAAGATAAGATGGCTCTGAAATGAGAGAAATGCATAATAGAACACAATTTATAAGGTTGCGCTTAACTATATCTTATTTTTCTTCGACTGAAAAAGAGTTAATTTAGTCAAAAGAGTTAATTTAGTCGCCAGGCAGCTTGGTATGGGGAAAAACTTCGACTGAAATGCTTAGCTCCTAAATCGTAATTGGCAATGACATAAAATCGATTGGACATTTGAATCAAAACCTTAAGTATCATGTTCCATCTACCTTATTGATTAATGCAATATTTTCCACGTTACAAACAACTTATTTATCTTCGAAAATAGTTGTATAATAGTATTAGCCATGCCCCCAAAAAATACGTTAGATTATATTAACTAGGTAAGTTGGAATTTATCGATCGAGAGAGACTCTTGGAAAATTGAAACCGGTGGCTGTTGGCTGTTGCTCCCGAGTTTGGCCGACTAATTTTTAATATTATGATTAGAACCCCAAACTACATTAACGTAAACCTCATAGACTTTATGAAAATAAAAATTTGAAAGTATAGTATGCTAAGAGAAATTATTATACCAATGATCAAATTATTTAGAAATGGAATGCTTGAAACACGAAGGAATTAAAAAATAAAAAGGATAGCTCTGAAATGAGAAATGCATAATAGAAACAATTTATCAAGGTTAAGCTTAATTATTCATCTTAATCTTATATTTCCTCTTAAGTAAATCGAAGTCAAACAGTTAATTTAGTCGTCAGTTAGCTCAACATTCAAGACGTATGGGGAAACTTTGACTGAGATACTTTAACCTAATTGGCCATGACATAAAATTAGTTGGTCATTTGAATCAAACTTAATTACCGTGGGGCTCCAATTTAATATCATGATTAAAACACCAGACCAGACTACATTAACGAAGACCTTGTAGACTTCATGAAAATAAAAGAAACTATAATAATATCATGTGTTCGCCCCAAAAAATCTCTTTGGAGATCTTGGTGAAAGGCTATCGAGTGTGTCAATCAATTTTGTACAAAAATTGATAAAAAGAGCAATGAAAAGTAGATATTCAATTTTGTCTTAAAAATTGAGAAAACGGTGCAAGGAAAAATAAATGTTCAATTTTGTAGTAAAAATTGAGAAAAAGTGCGAGAAAAGTAAAAGAGTGCTTGGAGTGCAGCAACATAAAATAAACCAAAACGAGTTGTAGATCCTGAATCAAAGTCACACATGAGTGTTTAAATCATTGATTCCAGATTCAGAAATGAAAAGGATTGCAGTTGTAAAAGGTAAATTTTCTTGATTCATAAAGGAAAAATAACAAGATGTTGTTATTTGATTGCAGAGAAAATGTAAATACAAGAGATGTCTTGTAAGAACAAGATTAAAAATAATAAAAAGAGAATCAAGTGTAGAACTTGATGAATAAGATTGAAAAATAGAGATGAAAGCTCTAAGGCTTGTTGAAAAAGTGATAAAGAAAGCATTGTGCTTGATTGTTTGTTGTTTACTCTGAGGAGGAGTTTTTTGGAGAGGCTGCTGGAGGAGTAAAACGTTGGAGGCTGCTCTCTTTATATAGGGGCCGGCCTCCTAGGGTTTGTTATGATCCAATGGCCAGAAATGATCCTCTGTTGATTCTGCATTATCTTCTGTATTTAATATTTGATGTAAATCCCATAAAATCAGCCAAGAGGAAGTCCACCACATTTTTGACTCTCCCATGTGATAATTATCATATTTAATTGCTGAAATTTGAATTAAATTGACTCCAAAATCTTGGTGCAGCAAGTAGGGGTGGAAAACCAAGTGCGGAGAGGCCCAAATGGTGCTGAAACTGACTCCAAATGCCACGAAACTTTAAACTTGATCAATTGGACATGGAATTAGACTAAATATCATATCACTTAGATCATATGACAAAAATCATGAAAAATCGATTAAGGCAATGGCTTGAACCGAGCTAAATTAGTCATACTGTCCTTAATTGAATAAAAGTGAAAAGTTACGAAAATGGTCAAACATGGCTAAATTCCTCCATATAGCATCAATATTGCATGAAAACAAGATTTTGTGCCAATGGTGAAATCGCCATGCAAAAAATGTCTAGGGATTGGATTATGTCCTTAATTGCAAAAAATGCAAGTTTACTTCCGAGCTCGTAATGAGCTGAAATTTGGACAGAGTGTTCTTCATGATATTCTGAACAACTTTAATTAAGGACATATGCCCAAATTCGTTCATCTTCAATCTCAATTTGTAAGCCCTAATCCCATTGTCGTTAATTGAAAACTATGAAAAGTTTTATCCCGGGAAGGCTTAAATCCGATTTTAAGAGCATAGGCCGGCCTGACCCAATTTTTGGAGTAAATGGGGCGGCCTTGCTGTATAAAAATATTAATTTCTTTAATTTCCTAATTTCCATAATTAATTTGGGAATAATTAAGGAAATTAGATCAAAATTCAACTCTTTCCTTATTGAATTTGGCCTAGGCTGGACAAAATCCAACCATCCATAGGACTTTAGAAGATCAAATCTTAGCCATCCATTATGAGAAATTACCTGATTACCCTGGATGTAAATCATGGTATAAACAATATGACTGAAAACCTAAAGTAAAAAAATAAGTAATTGCTATTTCTTTCAATTTGTTTAATGTCGAACATCATATGACTAAAAACCTAAAGTAATAAAATAAGTTTGCTATTTCCTCAATTTGTTTATTTCCGAACCTAGAGTAGACCCAAGTATAGACGGAACTAGGGGGTGGCGGGGTGAGGCAGCCGCCCCCAAAGTTCCCAAAAACCTTAAGCATCCATGTATTTTTATTGTCACATATATGAATTGAAGTTCAATTTTGCCTCCTAATATGTAAAGGCAAAAAAAGGAGCTTACCTAACCTAGGAGAATGGGAAGTTAAGAGATTGTTTTTCAAGTTTTAGTCATTTCGACCACAAGGAAAGTTCATTGAAAATTTTAAACAATATTGATATGGTTATAAATGACTTTGTTATGATAAAAGAAATGCTTGTTATTATTTATCATACACACTAAACCAAAAAAAAACCCATAATATCGTATAAGACATTCGCCCCACCGAAACAAAATTTATGATTCCGTCTCTGGACCCAGGTGATTTTCGTTCATATGACATGAGGAAATTGACTAAAGTATTATACAGAGGAGACCTTATCAGTACATGATAATAAAAGAAAAATATTACTTGGATTAATGTCACATGACAAACAAGAATGTCTAAGGGGAACTGTAAATTCCAAAATAAGACTTTCATGATATTACACTCGAACTTATTTACAATCCACTCTGAACAACAAAACCATCTCACGTGATGGCATTTAAAACTTCTGAAGGAAAAATTATCTTAGATTTCAATCTACAATATACCACACAGCTTACTATACGGCAATTTGTGTCCTCAACAATGACAAGTGAATTTGACATTAAACTAGGTAAGAGGAATCGTGAATCTATGAAAAAGGCGATCCCCCTACTTAAAACTCGATGAAACATTTCATACAAACCTGCTGTTCCGCTTAATTTGAACAGCAACATGTCAAAAAAAATTTCTTGTGGCTTCTATGAATGGAGGAAGCCTTGCTGTTTCAAGGGACATCATCTTGATCCTCCATCTCCTCAAGGATGACATACTTGACTGAACCAAACTTAATTACAGTGGGGCTCTGACTTAATACTATGATGATTAAAACACCAAACTACATTAACGTACGTAGATCTTGTGGACTTCATGAAAATACAAATTTTTACAGAGTATATAATAACGTAGGACTAAAAACCAAAGTAATAGTAAATAAAATAACTGTTATTTGTAAGCATATTTTCTAATTAATCCTTAATGAAAATATGAACATAGTCTTCATGGTTGGATCTTTTATCCCGAATAAATCAACCACATACAATTATAAACAAGAAGGTTAGACAACTTACCTTTGTCCATAGCTTTTGCAGAAAATCTTGAACAAGATGATTTAATTTCCTCTTTCTGCCTTCAACTCTTATGGTTTCTCTGATGAATGAGAAAACCCTAGCCGTCAAGTATTTTCTTTTATATTATGAAGAGAAAGGGGAGGGTTCATCCCTTTCTATAATAAACCCTTTAGGTCCTAACCCTAATAGGATCTTAAATCCTTATGAACCTCTTTACGGCCTTGTCTAACTAGGATTTTAAGTTCCATCAATTAAAATCCCTTAATGACAAGGAAAGCCCAAAGTTATATGGGCCAAACTAATTAAATTAAAATTAATCCAACAATCTCCCACTTGACCCATATAATGACTTGAAGATTCAATATACCTTAAGTGCGCGCTTTATATTGAAATTCACAAGTCATATCCTTCCTTTGATTGAACTGAGTTAATCGGATCATGGCGGTCACAACTCTAATAACGACTCGATCCCTTCCATGTATCACGTATTTAGCCCGACTCATAGTGGCCTTGCGGAGAATAACTATAATTGAGGGAAAACTATAATCCTCAACTTTAATTGTCTTCCAAAGACACAATTCATCATCACACACAAACAATTCATGTATACACCATAATGTGGATGACAAGTAATAAGCGGAAACACAAACATATATATCCTTAATTGAATTCACCAATGTCATAACAATCCGAGCAGGTATTCTTTCATGTATATATATACATAACAAGCTATAATGCTAACAAGGACTTTGTCCATAATGCCCATCCGTTTAACATGGCCAATGAAAGTTTAGGGCTATAATCCTTTAGTTAACGGATCCGTTATAATCAGATCAGTACCAATATGCTCAATAGACACTGTATGTTTCTGCAATTCTTCTTCACAGACAAATACTTTCAAATCCATAAGGTTAGCACCTTTCGAGTATTTGTCATTCTTTAAGAAGAAGACTGTTGCGAAATAATCACAAAAAATTCTCAGCGGCTTAGCTATGTCATCGACAATTCTAAACCCCAAGATAAAGTTTCGCAACAACAATTCATGAACTGTAGCCTCAAAGCATGCTACAAATTCAAGCTCCATTGGTGGAAGAAGCGATAACTTACTGCTTTCCACTCTTCCATAATATTGCTCCTCCGGCTAACAGGAACAAGTAACCAAACGTGGATTTCCTTAAGTCCACACATTCAGAAATAGTCTAAATCCGAGTAAATTATCATTTCAAGGTGATCTCACCTCTTATATGTGAGCACATAATCCTAGGTGCCTTGTCAGTACCTAAGAACTTTTATTGCAGCTTTCAAGTGATTCCTTTCAGGATTACTTTGATATCGACCAAACACTAATGTAGTAGTACTTATATTTGGTCAAGTACAAGTTTGAACATACATGTACTCCCAACCACTAACGCATAGGGAATAGTTCACATGGCTTTCGTTCCAAGTCATTCTTGAAACTATTCTAGCAGAATATTTTTCCATTCTGAATCTCTCTAACACTTTATCAATGAAGCTCTTCTAAGAAAATCCTAACGATCCTTGTGATCTATCACGGAATATTTTTATCCCAATCACATAGGATGCCTCACCTATATCTTTCATTCCAAAATGTTAGAGAGATGCATCTTGACATCATGTAACAAACAAGCATAATTCACAGCAAGTAGAGTGTTGTCAACATATAGGAATAACATAATGAACTAGCTCCCACTGACCTTCATGTAGATACATGTAGACACCCATTTTTGTCTTGTATCCTTTAATTTAAATCAATTTGTTTCTTATTTGGCTTTAGGGTCACCCAGTGGCATTTTGGTCATTCGCATGTTCAGGGGCATTTTGGTCATTTTTTACACTAAGGGCATTTTGGTCATTTGCATATTCAGGGGCACGTTGGTCATTTTAAGTCCACTATTAATTTAGATTAGTTAATTCATCTTGGTCATTTAGATTGCATTTGAAAAACCCAAAAATTTTTAGAATGTGCATCTTTGGCATTTCTGCATATCTCATGGATCAGTTTCATTTAGTAACCTAGCGTTGTTGCATTTTAATCATGTAGTTTAAGTTTAATTTAGTTAGTGGATCAATTAATCCTCCATTTAGCAATTGGTTAGATGTTACATTAGATATTGCATTTTAAGTAGTTTTCATTCTAAGCATTGTCACAAAAAAATTCATTTATTTTTCATGGTAACTTTAATTAAATCTCATGGGCATGCATCATAGTTTTAGTGCATAATTGGTGATTTGGCATTAAGCACTCTAAGTAATTATTCTAATATGAGATCATTTTGGGAAACCATTTTGCTTTTGATTAATTTAAAATTTCTTCAAATAACATAGCATAAGTAGAAATAGTTGCATTATAGTATTGCTATTATGAAAATATAAAAAAATATAAATGGGAAAATAAAAAAAGAGTTCAATTCTTCATTTATTTGTTTACATTTAGCTTACATAATTACAAAAACACAAAAAATGGTTTGCTTGCATTCATAACTTTCAGTTCAATAAGAAACAACAAAAAGCAACAATTTTTGCTTGCAATTACATTAACTTTTTAGCAACAAATTAGGGGAAGTGTCTTGGGGATTTTTCCCTCGTTTCTCTTCATTCTTCTTCCTTTTGGCCATGCAAAAAGTGACATTATCCACAATGCTTCCGACTGGATCCTTAACCCTGCAGGTTGGTGGAAAAGAAGAAGACACAAGGTGCAAAGTGCAAAAAATGTACCCCATGCTTAGGACGTAAACACCATTAATTGTTGAATATGTCATGATGCAGGCACTCAAATCCAAACAACAATAAGTCAATGGCATATGAAAAAACATGAGATCAGGAATTAGCAAGAACCATCAAACATCTCAAAACAACATGAAAGTAGCAGGGAAGAGAAGGTGCAAAACAGTGAAAAATACATGATGAACTACAGCAAGCATGCAAAGATGGAATACATTAAGCCCGGGGAAAGTTATTTGTAGGCTCTAAGGATTGAGAGAGTCGAGATTAAGTTCAAGACTTCAACATCCTAGTAGAGCCATGAAGAAATGAATGCATGCAGGAAATCAAATTCACACAGAGCAACACATAGCAACAGAACATGCAACATCAGATGCAGTGCAAAATTAACAACATGTAATGATAGCCAACAGTCATCAAAGCATTGAGACAATAAGGGAACAATTTCTTTCCAAGTAGCTTCAATTCAGTAAAGAATGATTAGGGCCATTCAAGGCTCAGCTTAGACAAGTTAGCAAGAAATATGCAGCTGTGAAACTAAACAGAGCATCATAGACAAATTTAAAGTTCAGTTCAATGGTGGTTTCATCAATTGCAAGCATTATACTTGACAAACAGTTTGGAAGCTATGGCAGGGTGGTGAACACAGTCATCCAAGATGGCAAAAGAAGCGCAAAATAGGATTGAAAATTGCCAATAAACTCAGTGTCAATGAGTGCAGTGTAATCAAATTGTCAGGGAAATTTGAATTACAGAATTCAACTTAGGAGGCAATTCAGCTAACAAGCATACAGCAGGCACAGTAAGCTCAACTTCCAATAGTTCCACAGTCAATAGTAAAAAGGTCAGCCCATTTCAACAAATAAAATTCTCAATTGCTAAAATTCGAGTTGGTTATAGAGAGAGAAAACTGACCTGGTTAGCTAAACATCCCTGGAGTCTTATCCTCCCAACAACTCAGCAAGGTTTTTTTTTAATCCTTCTCCAACTACCTGCACATGAGAGAGAAAAATGGAGGGATCGGTGAGAGAATATACAGCCAAGAGATGAAAAATTCACACACGGCATTCATACACACAAAAAAATAGTCTCTCCCTCACCAGAGAATTTAGAGGCTGACTCTCCAAAAAGAGACTTTCTGGAGCTCACTGTTTTCTCTCGGGTATCAAAAATTGAAGCCTCTCTCTCAAAAAAAAAAATCCTCCACACAAAAAATCACACGCGCAGATCCAATTAAGCCTCTCACCAAGAAAACACTCATTCACCCTCCCATCGAACTCACTATACAAAAAAAAAATCTCTCCCTCTCTCCTATCATCAACTCTCGGCTTCTCTTTCCCTAGATTCTCTCCCTACCAAGAGCTCAGTAGCTCTCCACCTCAAGAAAAAACCCTCTCGGCTCTCTTTTACTGACTCTCCCTCTCTCAAAAAAACAAAATTCAGAGACTCATTCGGAAAAAAGAAAAGCTACCCACAAAAATCATCACACACACTTAATTCAAGATAAAACAGAGGGATTGCCCTCTCTCTCTCTCTCGATCTCTCTCTTGAACCCTCTTTATCAAAACCTTATTTTCAGAAAACATACACAAAAAAAAGAATAAGTGAAGAAGAAGAAGAAGAAATCTTTACCTTTTTGGAAGGTTGGAAGCAGAGAGAGAGCGAGACCGATTTAAAGCACAATCGGGGTTGTTTTTTCATTTCGGGGATCGGAGAAGCTTAGATTGATGGAAGATTCTGAGGGTTTACCAAATGAACCATGGAGATTAACATAGTTCGAAATCAGAGGACTTCAATGGCTAGATCCGCCAGATCGGAGGTTAGATTTGGGTTCGGATAAAGCCTGATTCGAAGGTGCAGAGGATGTTTTTGGAGAATCTCAGGCCGGATCTAAGATGAAAGAGGCGAGGCCAACGTTTCTGGAGACTTTCATGGCCATTGGAGCACAAACAGAGGTCTGACGCGGAGGAGCATGGTGGTTCGGGCGGAAGAATTTCATGACCAGTGGAGGAGAGGGCGGCGCGGTCCAAGGAAGAAGAAGGAGTTTTGAAACCCTTCTAGGGTTTCTTGCTTTTATACTCAACCCAAATATCCGACCCGATCTGATCTAGGAACCGCGGGTCAACCCAATTTAGGTAAGGTTTCTAATCCTTTTCAATTAAATCCCATGATTTGTTTTTTAATTCACATAAAACCTGAAGTTTGTTTCCGTTTTCACATTAGTCCTTGATTTAGTATTTCATTTATTAATTGATTCAATTTTGTCCCTGATTTAGGATCTTATTTCTGATTTAATGCAATTTAATCGCTGATTTTAGAAATTGAGGCTAGGATTGTGCAATTAGGTGCCTAATTTATGTCATTAATATTCAATTTATGCTCTTTGCTCCCTGAACTTTGCTAATTGTTTACTTGATGTGCAGATAAGTCTCCAATTTGTCCAATTTGGCCCTGAAGCTTTTAATTTCTTTCAATTTTGTCCTTTATTAGTTTGATTTCAATTTGGTTAAGCCTGGGTTTGTAATAATCTAGTAACCTAGAGTAGATTTAAAGTAGAGTCTAATTGCATGCATACCATAATTATTACTTGTATACTTTAACTGTTTGCATTTCATGCCATCTCTATAAATTGCGATTAATAAAGAGGCGTTTAAGCTATGACGGGCCAATCTCGGGTAAAGGTGCTCGGGCACGACCTCTTGAGATTTCGCCCCGAGATTGAATGCTCATTACGAATATCCCCGGAGGACCGGGCTAGGTTCGTGAAGGTCAATTCAAGTAAACTCCTTTGTATTAATCAATTAAAAAACTGGATTTTCCATCCATCATCTCATACATGCATTAGGTAATATCTAGGTTAAAATTGGAAAAATGGTAAAAATAAAAAAAAATCAGAAAATTAAAAGATGCAATAAAAAGGGATTTTCCAAAAATGTTTTCTCCATTAAGTGTTCTCTTATGAAGTTTTCAAAAGAAATTAAAATTGGTAATCAAGAGCTTTTAAGATTTAAATAGAGGCTTTCAAATTCAAATCAGACTTAGTTTATCAACAGAAGACGGAAAAAGATTTCCAAGATAATAAGAAAAGAAGATTTTCACACCATTTTAAGAAGACTAAAATGGGAGTTTTCAAAATAAAGTAAAAGACTTTAAAAACAAAAATAAAAGGTTTTGACACAGCATTTTCAAAACCTCTTCCCGGTGCGGAAGATTCAACAAGAGAACAAACAGTGAAAGAGAATTGAAATAGAATTGATTGACGGTGTTCGATCATATTCTTCGAATTCTCGACAATTGTTTTTAAAATGATTTCATTTTCTTTTTTATAACCCTTTTTTGATAATAAACAAGATTCTGATAAAGCAACCATTTAGTATTAAACCCATTAGATTTAGTTTAGACTAGAGGTACCGTCGTTTGACGGGCGTGTCGAGGGTGCTAATCCTTCCCCGAGTGTAACCAACTCCCGAACCTATAGACTCTAGTTAAACAGACTGTATTAGGTTTAGTATTACCTTCGCCAAGCTTAGGTTAATATTAGACTTAATAATCGGATAGGTGACTAATCACACCTTAGAAAAAAGATTAGTGGTGACTCCTCCTTTCCAACGTCGTCTCGGCAGGGTTCCCCGGACCCGAACGTTTCGACATACATTGATCAATAATGTTTTCTACAAAACCATATGACTTGATAGTATCATTGAACTTAAGATACCATTGTCAGGAAGCTTGTTTCAATCTATAAATTGACTTCTTTAACTTACACATCAACTTTTCTTTTCTTGTGGCCGAACAACCTTATTGTTGGTCCATATAAACTTGATCTTTAAAGTCACCATTTAGAAGGGCGGTCTTTACATCCACTTGGTGAAGCTCTAGAATTTAATGAGCCACCAAAGCCATAACAATTCTCAAAAAGTCCTTTGAAATCGAATAAAAGGTCTCTTTATTCAATGTCATACTATTATAGTGCAATCTTTGCGACAAGTCTAGCCTTATACCTTACTATGTTGCCTTTCGAGTCTCGTTTGGTCTTAAAGACCTATTTACAACCAACTTGTTTTCAACCTTTAAGCAACTTGACTGGTTTCTAGACTTTGTTGTCATGCAAAGATTTCAACTCTTCTTTCATGGCATCTAACCAGCTTTCAGAATTGTTACATTCCATGGCTTGTCTGATTGAGACTGGATCATTATCAATGCTTAAGACATGTCACATTCATGCTTAAGTGAGTAAACCACATAAACTGACGAAATAATTGGTCTTGTTTGCCTTATAAACCTCTTTAATGTCATTTATTGTGGTTTACAATTGTTTGCTCATTATTGACTTGTACTTCATTTAATGGTTCATCCTTTACATGTTCCTCATATTTATATGGAACATCAATATCACCTTTATGTTCATTTGTGGGTTTGGTACTTGTTGTTCCAATACATTGCGTAACTATAATACAATAAGAGGACACAACCTTATGAGAAACACTGGATGTTGGGTTTGAACCCCAAAGCTTAATATCCACCTATCGTGGTTCTCCACTCCCACTTAACTAGCTATTCTTAATGAACCCAATATAACCAGACTCAACTTTTCCTCGTACTATGGCTAGGGCAATTAATTTGTAATGCCTTGACTAATCCAGATAGCTAATGAAATAACCATTAATGGTTATTGCATCAAGTTTCTTTTCATGTGGATTTCATAATATCCTTAATTCTGTCAGGCAACCCAAAACGTGCAGGTGCCTTAAACTAGGTTTCCTTCCGTCCACAATTCATAAGGAGTCTTAGGAACTGTCTTACTAGGAACCCTATTAAACAGATTTGCAACAATATTGCATGCATCCACAATGTCAAAGGCACAGAACTGTAATTTAATATACTCCGAACCATATCCATACGAGTCACAACTCCGCCTTTCAACTACACCGATTACTTATGGTGTACCAGGCATTGTAAACCGTGCACATATTCCCCGACTTTAAAAAAACTTTTCAAATGGACCTGGACATTTTTCCACTCTCATCATATTTACTGTAATATTCACCACCTCAATTTGATTTCACAAACTTTACCTTTCTATCTAACTGCCTTTCTACCCCATCGATGAACACCTTTAGGACATCCACTGATTGAGACTTTTCATGCAGGAGATATATATAACTATACCGTGAGTAATCATCTATAAAGGTAATGAAGTACTTTTCACCATTCCATGATGGAGCATCAAAAGGACCACGTATATTGGTGTGTATCAACTTAAAATAGTTGACTATTTCTTATGGTTGGATTCTTTGATATGTGATTGGATTGCTTTCCCTTAATGCAATCAATACATACATCCTAGTCAACAAGATCCAATTGAGATAAGATATCACCTTTCACTAACCTCATAATCCTTTCTTTGGATATGTCACGTAATCTTTTATGCCATAAGAAAATAGAGTTTCCATTATGTACACTACGCTTACATGAGTATAGTAGTACCGAAATCTAATTCCAAGGTATTGCTAGTACTCTAATAAGGTTCAATTCGATATACATTCAAACATAATATGTACTTTCTTTCCCCAATTGAACCTTTTCTTTTGGACAAACTTTCTTAAGGTGATCACTTCCTTTTGCAGAAGAAGTACCTCAACCCCTTACAGATTTAGCCTCAATAACCTTTAATGAGGCTTTGTCCCTTTTTCTTGTCCTACTAACTTGCCTTAGGCTTGCTGCTACTAGCACATCCATAAATTGTGAAATGGATAGAGTATTCCTTTTATGTTCTTCAACCTCCCATCCTCTGTAACCATCATGGCCTTAATTTCTTTAAAGTTCCATTTTTCCTTGAGTGAATTGTAATTCACAAGGAACTTGCCAAAAGTTCCATTTTTCCTTGAGTGAATTGTAATTCACAAGGAACTTGCCAAACTACAGAGAAAGTGAGTTAATAATGAACTAAAACTGGAAATACTCACTTACATCCAATCCCAACAATTTTAACTTTGCTGCTAGATTAGCATTTTATGTCACATGATCTTTTAATGAACTATGGCCAATCAACTTCCTTGGTCATTAGCTCACAAATCAAATTCCCAACAATGGACTTTACCATTATATCCAATTGGGGATATCTTTAATTTTCTGCATAAATTTCCATGCATTAACCATTTTGGGCATTGATGGCTTAACAATTTATGGCATCATCATTTGCATCAAGTTCAATGTTAGCCTATTGAACCTTTCCTAAGCCTCACAATAAGACTTATCATCAATTGTAATGTCCTCCGTAATGGCTACTGGATTTTATCTATTATGGCTAGATCCAAATCCATAATACCCAGATGAAACTGGATCTGTACGGACCAATCCTCGTAATTCATTCAATTGAACTTGACAGCCCTATGACCAATATAGAACATATTGTTCTATGCTGCAAACAAAACTCGCCCCTTTTATGCTTTAAGTAACTTTAATGGATTCAAACCAAATACTAACTTTAAATATGCATTTAAGTTCACCTTTGGGTGATACCTCAAACATATAATCTTGTATGATGCCAACTCAAATATATAATCTTTAATAGACAATTAATCATGCTCAAATAAATATGCATGTCACCTTTGGATGTACAAACATATTCACCAAGTATGTTAATTTGCCTCTTTAATTTATCACTAATCATAAACAATGGTCCACCTTTCGGTGACCTCCTAGCAATATAATTAATGATCCTCAATTGTTCATTCCCTTTTAATAGCATCAATACATGAACAATTGAGAATTTACAACTAATGTCTAAATAACCTATCAAGCCAGACCACTTTGGTGACTAGCAGGCTCACAATACAATAGACATTTGTGTTGTGAACATTAATTGGCGAAATAATTTCCTTATAAGTCAAACCATGCCTTTCCGACTTTGTAATGATTAAGAATCAACTATGGAATGCCTTTAATGTTTGACTTCACTCGCCCCATGTCCTTTAATTGTTGTACTATACCAACATGAATAACATGAACAATTGAAAAATACAATTGAATGTCTAAATTCTTCTCAAACTAGGCCACTTTGGTGACTAGCTAGTTTTTCCTTGCATTAGACACTAAATAATTCATCCTTAATATCCCAAAATATAATTCTTAATATGGGAATCAATAATAGCCTTTGCATGTAATTAAATTCAATTGCCGAAAGACAATATTTCAATATTCCAGTACCTTACTACTTTGATCCATCACAACAAACCATCTAATTAATATCATATAACAAATAATGATGGAAACTATACGTACATGAAATATATATTATATATTATATTATATGTAACTAACAATTAACAGTTAGCATATAATATATATTACGATCATGAAAGCAATAAATTCAGCCAACCATTCATCGTTAACCTGATGATGAACTATGAATTTGCAAAATTGAATTTAGCTTTCAAAATTGAATCATGGCATGAGTCAACACAATTCTTTATGCAATTTTATTTCACCTTTGCAAAAACCGATTCAAATCAATTGCAAAAAGTCAAAACAAGCACCGATCGATTCAATCAATTGCAAAACAAGATTAAGTTGGCAATGCAATTTACAATATATTCAAATAATTTGCGATAACAAGCAGCGATAATATGCAGACATAAAATACACAGCAGAAGCAATTAAATCTTTTATGTGTTCTTTCAACTTTATAAGAACACCTTCATGATTCATCTCTTATGGTAATTTTTCGGGCTTGTAACCAAGCTCTTGATACCAATTATAAGCATATTTTCTAATTAATCCTTAATGAAAATATGAACATAGCTTTCATGGTTGGATCTTTTATCTTGAATAAATCAACCACATACAATTATAAATAAGAAGGTTAGATAACTTATCTTTGTCCATAACTTTTGCAGAAAATCTTGAACAAGATAATTTTCCCCTTTTTGCCTTCAACTCTGATGGATGAGAAAACCCTAGCCGTCAAATATTTTCTTTTAGATTATGAAGAGAAAGGAGAGGGTTCATCCCTTTATATAATAAACCATTTAGGTCCTAACCTAATAGGATCTTAAATCCTTATCGACCTCTTTAAGGCCTTGTCTAACTAGGATTTTAAGTTCATCAATTAAAATCCCTTAATGACAAGGAAAACCCTAATTATTAAATTAAAATTAATCCAACACTATTTCCTCAATTGTTTTAATTCTGAAACTAGATCGTAGACACCCAAGTGAAATTCGTTGAGTTAACTGACTAAAGTATTATACATAGGAGAGCTTCTTTTTTTTTTTTTTTGAGATAAGATATCTCAAAAAAAATCTAGCAATAGGAGAGCTTATTAATACATGATAACACTCAAAATGGCCTCAAAGGTTAATATTAAAAATCTAGCAATCAAAATTTTCGCTCAATTTTAATATGAAAAATTATACTGACAAATATAGATAGAGAAATGAATATATTGTATTATTCTGGATAAATAAATTAATTAATTATAAAAAAAAAAAGAGAGAAAGAATTAATACCTCCAAATCGATATCCGGAGTCTCGGCGATATGTCACGTAACAGAGTGAACAAGCTTATTCTTATTAATTAACTAGTTTTCACTTTCACATGCGGTGCACGTGACCAATCGTGTTTAAATTAAAAGAAAATTAAAATAATAATTGAAATTAATTATAAGTAAAACTGTTAAAATCTAATCCAACCTGAGAACCCGTCCCAAATTGACCGAACCCGATTTGATCAGAGAAATTAAACAACCCGAACCTGTCCTATCTAGACCCGACAAACTCGTAACCCGAATAACCCGAGAAGATAACCCAATGACCCAAGAATATTATAAACTAAAATTATTTTTTATTCAATAAAATACACATTGTTATAATTTTAACCATTTTAAATAAATTTAATAATTAAACATTTAAAAATTCAAGGCTGACCCAATTGATCCGAGTCCTAAACCTGAAAAATCCAAAACCCGAATGACCCAGAACCTGAGGCTAAAACCCGAACATGCATTACCCTAAATCCAGCAGACCCGAATGACCTGAATCCAGATGAGCCGAAACCCGAATGATCTGAGAAAATGACCTCACTCATATGACATGGATCCAGATGAGTATGACCCAAAACCCGTCCAACCTGCCCAATTGAGTCTAACTTTTTTTTTTTGCGTTAACTCCTCTAACTTTATAAGTCAAAGGAAATAATTGCATGTTACTCTTCTTTTTATTTTTAAAAACTTTACATTTTTGTTATACACTCCAATAAATTATACTATCAATACACACTCCAAAATTGAAAAAGGTCAATCACAATAATTAAATTTTAAATAAATTTTTAACTTAATTAGTTTAAAAAATGATGAATAATTAATGATTAGGTAAATTATTTTAACTTTTAAGCTTGATAATAAGATTTTTGTTAGTTTATATTATAATTTTTTTTGTTCAAATTAGTTTATATTATAATTGAATAAAAGTCTCCAATTTGGTAAATTAAAATATTTATAAAAATATTAAATTTAATCAAATAAAAATAGAGTTTTTAGTAGAATAATTGTAAAAGTTTATTTCTTTAAAAAACTTTAAAATTTAAACAATGTCATTTAAGATATATCATTGAAAAATTCTAATATATCTAAGTTTTTTAATTAAATTAGTAAATTGATAAAAATAAAATAGGTATAAGGATATTAGATTTAATTCAATAAAAATAGATTTTTTTGTTTTTTTGGCAAAAAAATAGAGTTTTCAGTTGAGTAAAACTATAAAAATACATTTAAAAATTCTAATATATATAATTTTTTATAGTTAAAATAGTAAAATAGTAAAAATTAAATAGTTATAAGGATATTATATTTAATTAAATAAAAATAGAGTTTTTAGTTGAGTACAATTATAAAAGTCTAAATAAAGGCATTTAAGAAATATATTCGAAAAATAAGGGTATAATGGGCGATTCAAAAGTTTTACAAGAGTATGTACTTTTTAATATAGTATAGATAAGAGTGGATCATAGCACAAGGTAGAAAGGAGCAAGAGTCTATGTGAGAAAAATCTTGCGTTTTCTCAGACTCGAACCCATGACCACACTTGCAGCAAATCTTACACTCGGCTTCTTGCAACCATGGAATTAAATATCCGTCGATATCTCGATATATCCGTTGATATATCTGATATATGTACCCCTCGATATAAATATCCAAAAAAATTTTAATGTCACCGAATATCCATCGATATATCCGTGTATCCGTCGATATTTATCGTTTTATTCAAATATCCGTAAATATCCATATTAAATTAAATACTTTTTTTTCGTTTTTACATCTACGAGTAAAAATATAAGCGACATTTCAATAAATTTTTTCATGTTTTCAAAAATATTAGCAATTGAAGTCCTTTCTACAAAAGTGTGGTAATAGTAATACCAATAATTGTTTAGTTTAAGTGATTTGATTTGAGATAGACCCGAGGTATAATATAATACAATTTCATCCGAATGGCTTTTGGTTATTTATTGAATAGTAATATTCTTGACATTGTCAATTTGATTTTAGTCACAACAATTTTATGTCAGTTTTTTTTTTTCCAAAATTTTCTTCAAAGTAATAACTACATGTTTTCTTAAAAGTAACATTAGTTTTTTAATTGGTGCGAAAAAAAATTAGCTTTTTAATTCATACAATTTGATCTAATCCGGTTTTGGTTATCTATTTAATAGTAATATTCCTCACAATTCCCATTTTGATATTCGACACAACACTTTTATGTCAAAAAAATTTTGCCTAAAGTTTTCTTCAAAGTAAAAATATAATCACTCCAAAATAATTGGTTTGAAGAAAGCTTGAATCTTCTATCCATGGGTGCTTGAACCATTTTAATTGGTTTATTTGCAGCTTAAAAGTTATGATTTTCTCGCTAAAATCACTCCAAAATAATGTTACAAGCTCAAGGACACAAACGTGATATTTTATCATAAAAATAAATAGAAAATGCAATATTAATAGTCAAAATATAATCTAAATGGAACTAAAATAATATAAAATATTTTTTTCTTAAAAATATTGTAAAATAATGCACTTATAAATATTATCTACTACTTTCTCGTTTAAAAAAAAAATCATCTAAACTTTTGCATTTAATGAAGTGATTTCTTTAGTAACCATCATTTTAAAGAGAAAATAAATGTATGATTAAATTAGTACGAGAGGGGTACCCCGCGCTTGCGCTACGGGATCTTTTAATGTGGATATACTTGTTTATACATGTTATTTGTTTTGCATGTGTATACTTGTTTCCACACGAAATAATGTAATATATATCTTCATAATATATCATTCAAAAATAGATCCTTTAAAAAAATACATTTTTAAAATATCCTTCAACAATGGAGGAACGCAAAAATGAAATGAATTTCCAAAGACCTCTTCGACTTCAATTTTACTTCATTGGTTTTTGTCGCTTCGGTTTTTTGTCACTTCGATTTTCTCGCTTGTGAGAAAAACTAAAGGACATTAAGTTAGTTTAATGAATGTAAATATTGTTTACACCATATTATATTTGGGCTCAATGAATTCAAAATTTTAGACCCAATAACCGACTATTCATTTTCACACTATCAACGGAATTAGATGAGTATAGAATAAAAATAGTGTTTTAGCAAAACAAAATCTTCTAAAACTCTTCTAATTATAAAAAAAAAACCAAAAAAGATGAGCAAATGTAGAAAGGATCATTTGTCCTTGATAGTCATTAACCAATTGTCCTTGACAATTAATACGGTCCATTAAAATACACTAATTTGTGTGAACATAGTTAATCATCTAAAAATAGTCAACAAAATATAAATTTACTTTTATAACCCAATAAACCCAACACAAACTACATAAAACATAAAGATTATTGAGTAATTAGCCAAGGGAGAAAAGACCAAAATGGGATGAAAAGGTTATTTCAGGTTAAAAGTTGAAAGGGTCTGTGAGTAATTTCCCTACGTTACAAAAATAATGGGTAGGATATATGATTTTATATAGAAATTATTATTATATGAGTCAATTTTTATAGATTGTTTTTTTGCTCTATAAATGTGAACGTGTTTTCTGTGGGTTTAAATATAATAAATATGATTTATGAGGCTATAGAGTGATGGAATACAAATCGATTCAGTGTAACCGCATGTGAAAAATGACTAAAACGGGGCGATAAGGTCGTCCCAGGTTAAAAGTTGAAAGGAGCATTTAGTAATTTTACCTGGTTACAAAAATAATATGTAGAGTCAATTTTTATACATTGTTTTTTGCTCTGTAAATGTGAACGCGTTTTCTGTGGGTTTAAATATAATAAATATAATTTATGAGGTTATAGAGTGATGGAATACGAATCGATTCGGTGTAACCGCATGTGAGAAATGACTAAAACGGGGCGATAAGGTCGTCCCAGGTTAAAAGTTAGAAGGAGCATTTAGTATTTTCACCTGGTTACAAAAATAATATGTAGAATATATATTTGGTGTATACATATTATGCCTAATATCCAATTTGGACCTAAACCTTTCCCAACTTGCTCAATTTGAGTCTAAATCTTTAAACTGAACCAAATTGAGTATAAACCTTATCAAAGTGCACCAATTTGGGCATAAATTTGATGGAGCGGTGGCAGTGAAATGGACGCACCGTTACCGTTAGTAACGGCGTGATGTGGCACTGTCAGCATGGAAAATACTATTTTTTAAATTTTACTTAATTAATAATTGTAAATTTGCTTTTTTTTTTGTTTTTAGACTCAAATTGAGCAATTTTTGAAATGTGTAACCTCAAATTGAGCAACTTTTGAAGGTTTAGGCTTAGTTTGGGATTGAGGTTAAGTTTTGAAAAAGCTTGGTTTTGAATAAGTGCTTTTGAATAGTGCTTTTTAAAATTGGGGTTAAAAATGTAATTAATGTTTGGTATTGTTGTAGAAAAATGTGGTTGAGAGATAAAATGTCTAAAAGGGTACTAATTAAAATAGAAATAGAAAAAATATTTAAGAGAGTTTAGTCATTTAATGTCTAAAAGCACTTTTGAAACGCAAAAACATCTAAATATTAGCTTTTGAGGTTGGCTAGGGCTTTTGTGGTGAAAATTACCTTTTGACACAAACCATGACTTATTTTGCATTGTGTTTGAGGTGGAAAGCAGTTTTTTATCTCCAAACTCAATCTCGAACCAAGTCTTAGGCTCAAATTGGTAATTTGGCAAAATGGAAATCTAAGTTAAAGTCCAAATAATTGCAATTTCACGCGTCTCATTGGCGCGTGCATTTCACAGCCAACGCCCCATCAAATTTAGGCTCAAATTGGTGCATTTTGATAAGGTTTAAACTCAATTTGGTTCAGTTTATAGGTTTAGACTCAAATTGAGTAAGCTGGAAAAGGTTTAGACCCAAATTAGACATTAGGCCATACATATTATATATGCTTTTCACATTCAAAAATATTAAAAAAATAAAAAAATAATGTCTACATATACTTTATTTATCATATCTTGACTTTAAAATATATGGAAATATGTAAAGAATTATTGGTCAAAATTCCAAGCCAAAATTTAAACTTTTACTATAAATATTCATCGTTTTAGTGCATTTTTGACCATTTATTTTTTAATTTCATCGATACCTCGATATATCCGTCGATATATCCGTTGATCTCCGAATTAAATTCCTTGCTTGCAACCAAGCCACCCCCGCAGGGCAGTTAGAGGCAGGCTTTTAAGGAGAGTATTATTTTGTTTGCAGTTGGAGGCAGGGTTTTAAGAAGAGTATTATTTTGTTTTTGAGAAGAATGTTGTTTAGGACTGGTAGGAGAATAAAGAAGTGTGTTTTATATATAAAGGAAACGATGTCGGTTCAATCTCCTTATCTTTTTGGATTTTAAGAAAATGATTTTCATACAAAAGTTAAAAATATAAAAATAAAGACGCCAACCGTGGGGCTCGAACCCACGACTACTTGGCTTCGGTTTCTTCAACCCGAAATTGGAAAGTTTTGCATTGAAATTAAAAGCGTTAAGGAATTTGCCAGCACAAAAATAAAAAACCAACCGAACTCACAAAATGAAACTGATAATATCCAAAAAGCAAACTGCAGCGATGGATTTCTTTTGCCAACCAAAAATACATAATAACTAATTCAAACAGAACAAGATAACATACATAATAGGTGATTGAAGAGAAAACAAAATGTTTAAATGTTCTTAAGTTACATTGTTACAATCCCATACTACCGGAGTAACATTTTACAAAATAATTATGGCTGCCTTGCCTACAGATTCAAAAGATCAACGTTCAAAATTTCTTCAACATCCGTTCTTCACCTGCAAATTTGGTGAGAGGATTTCAATTGAACTCTAAGTAAGATATATATATATGAGAATATATAAAAGTCATGCATTGGAAAATGCTATTGCTAGCTAAAGGTGAATATCCATGTATGGATCATGACATGCTTAGGCTCTTTTTTAATATACAAACGGTAAATAAAATCCCAACTTCCTAGTGCCTAGTGGTAGTCATTGCTCAAATTCAAGACCAGATGAGCTCATCCATCTGTAATTATATGGTGGGGTATGGATATGGGGGTATTTTAACAACTTCAACAAAAAAATACTGTCTAGTGTATACTATAGACTAGAGTAGAAATACTGAAATCTTTTTTATCTGTACAAGTACTGAAATCTGATTACATAATGGGCATAGATTTAGCTGCTACAAAATTGGAGGAAAAAAACTACAAAATGAGAAAAAACAAAAAAAACCACAAGCAATTACTAATTAATATATACAAGGATGAGTAAACACAGTTGGACCAGTATTACTGCTGCTAGTCTGAGTCTCACCTGGGTCCAGATAAGGAAGATGTCTTCCTCTGGTTGTGATCTGTCTATATTTGGTCGCCCGCACAAAATCTCCAACACCACAATCCCATAGCTGTAGACATCTGCTTTTTCTGTGACGACTGAGCTTAACCATTCAGGGGCCATGTAGCCTGGTGTTCCCCTCATGGTTGTGACCACTTGGCTTTGGTTTCTCCCAATCAGTTTTGATAACCCGAAATCCGAAACTTTTGCATTGAAACTCTCATCTAAAAGGATGTTCTGGGGCTTGATATCCAAGTGAATGATCTTTTGCTTGCAGTCTTCATGTAGGTAGGCTAGTCCCTTTGCTATGTCCAAAATGATTTTCTTCCTGTATTGCCAACTGAGATAAGCCCGTTCTTTGTTTTTGTTGAAGATCCATTGATCCAATGAGCCATTGCACATATACTCATAAATTAAAAGCCTACGGTATTTTTCAGCACAAAAGCCAACCAAACTCACCAAATTGAAATGGTGGATGCTTCCAATCGTGTCAACTTCGGTTATGAAGGACTTGTTTATAGGGCCAAAACCGTCAAGATACTTCACTGCAACTTCGGCACCATCAAGCAGAGTTCCTTGGAAAACAGACCCGAATCCTCCTTTGCCAAGCTTGATGCTGAAATTCTTGGTGATGACCTTCAACTCTTCATAAGAGAATCTAGTTGGCAATCCTGATATGTAATCTAAATAATCCTCCTCCTCAACCTTCTTGGAATACTTCTTAACTAATCTAGAGATAGTAGTGCATAGAAGAAGCAAGCCAAAGATAGATCCAAGAGTTGATCCCATTATCAGTGCTCTTCTCTTTTTAGGAGAAATAGTTACCGACACTGTTGAAGGATTCTTCTTAAGAGTCGTCTGTGTATGTGAAGGATTCTGCACCTTTATATATGTAGACCTGTAATACATATTATTCGAGCCTTCGTAATTTTTATAATAAAAGTAATAATAAAAGTTGGATCCGATGGAGAAGACTTCTGATGCTAAAGTGCAGTCTATAAAGGTAGCATTAAATTGTCGGAATATGGCAGCTTTGCAGGAGCAATCTTTGAAACAAGCTTGCTTGCATGTCTCTTCGTCAGCTGTATGGTTAAGGTAAGAAGCTAAAGTAAAAGCATTAATTCCGTAGCCCCCAACTAATTTAAGCATACTTTGATCCTGAGAAGACTCGCAAGCAATGGGTGGAACTGGGAAACACCCAAGATCTGGTTGCGGAAAATTTATTGGCCGGAAATGGTAAGTACTATTTTCACCGTCAAATTCACCTCCAGCACCAGGACAAGTACAGTTCCTTGAGTCTGAACACAAGCCATATTTTCCACACACCAATGGATAATTACATTCATTGAGACCAAGGAGGTCCATTGTCACTGACTCCGTCCTGCTTGAATTTGTGGACAGATAAGCCATCAAGTGGCCATCACTGAGAATCTTAATAAGAGTAAAAGCTGAGTTCCAAAGCCTAGCCATGTCCTCGAATTCCGTATAAAATTGCCCTGCTTTGGTTCTTGATGAATACACTCTATTCTATCGGACCAATAATATACTTGGGAAGGATCTGGCTCCATGTAAGCCATAAAGTAACCCTGATCATCAATTGTGAAAGAATACAAGCCTTCACTCAAATTCAAATCTGATTGACTTGACCTCAACTTTTGGCCAAAGGCCAACCTCTGTCCGGGAAGTAAAGAGTCGGTTGGATGATCAAAGGATTGCCAAACCACTTTATTGGTTTTGTCAAGGAGCAGCAGGTTGCCTTGATTAGTTAAGTTCAACCTTGTAGCTGTTGTGTTGGTGGACCAAACCAAAGCTCCATGGCTATCTTGCAAGACCAAATCGCCTTGTTGGGTGAATTTTAACTCTGCTTCAAGTTGAACTGGATTGTTTCTATTTGCAGACCATACTATCTCAGGAGAAGGGCTGGAATAATCGGCAGTGGCGGAAGCAAAACTAGTGTTGAAGGAGATAGCAAAAAAGCAAGTTTCAGCCGTTAATGTGCAGTGGAAGCCACAAAAAAAGTTTCCGTTGACAAGGATGGGCTTAACTCCAGCTGCTTCCAACGAACCAAAGTTGGAGGACAGAACATTACGCCACGAAAGTGGGGGATAAATGGTGGATGGATAATCCAGATTTTGAGCAATGATCAAATTCAACAGTAATGGTTGAATGATTATGAGAGTTAGAAAGGTAGTGAGAATCCATCTACCACTGCAACTGATAATCACCATTGTGGTTTTGAAAGAAATGGAATGCTTGAAAAACGTAGCAATAAGAATAAGATGGCTCTGAAATGCTTAGCTCCTAATTGGCCCTGACATAAAATTGGTTGGACATTTAAATCAAAAGCTGTGTGGCTCCGAGTAACATGCTCCATCTACCTTATTGATTAATGCAATATTTTCTCCCTTACAAACCAATTGATTTATGTTTGAAAATAGTTGTATAATAATAGTATTAGCCATGCCCCCAAAAAAACACGTTAGATTATATTAACTTAGTGGTTGGAAGTTATCGACCGAGAGAGACTCTTGGAAAATTGAAACCAGTGGCTGTTGCTCCCGAGTTTGGCCTACTAATGAGAGTTGGAAAGGAAGTGAGAATCCATGGACCATTCCATGCTTGAAATACGAAGCAATTGACAAAAAAGGATAGCTCTGAAATGAAATGAGAAATGCATAATAGAAACACAATTTATCAAAATTCCTCTAAGTAAATCGAAGTCAACAACAGTTAATTTAGTCGTCAGGTCAGGCAGCTCAACATTCAGACGTATGGGGAAAATTCGACTGAGATACTTTGCTCCTAATTGGCCATGACATGATAAAATTAGTTGATCATTTGAATCAAACTTAATTACCGTGGGGCTCCAATTTAATATTATGATTAAAACACCATACCAAACTACATTAACGATTAACGAAGACCTTGTAGACTTGATGAAAATAAAAGAAACTATAATAACGTACGACTAAAAACCTAAAGTAATAAATAAATAAATAATTGCTATTTCCTCAATTTGTTTAATTCCGAACCTAGAGTTGACTTAAGTGATTTTCGTTCATATGACATGAGGAAATTGACACAAGTATTAAACATAGGAGAGCTTATTAGTACATGATGATAATAAAAGAAAAATTACTTGGATTAATGTCACATGACAAACAAGAATGTCTAAGGGGAACTGTAAATTCCAAAATATGACTTTCATGATATTACACTCGAACTTATATACATCCACTCTGAACAACAAAAACCATCTGACATGATGGCATTTAAAACTTCTGAAGGAAAAATTATCTTAGATTTCAATCTACAACTTGATCTACGGCAATTTGTGTCCTCAACAATGACAAGTGAATTTGACATTAAACTAGGTAAGAGGAATGGTGAATTTATGAAAAAGGCGATCCCCCTACTACTTAAAACGCGATGAAACATTTCATACAAACCTGCCGTTCCGCTTAATGTGAACAGCAACATGTCAAAAAAATTGCTTGTGGCTTCTAAGAATGGAGGAAACCTTGCTGTTTCACCACCATGATCATTTATGGAGGTTAAACTACAATGGCAGTTGTCGACAAGAGAAGTAATAAAGGAAGACTGCGAGCTAAAACCCAGAAAGAACTCGACATCCCCTGTCAACCTGAATTATTAACTAAGTCTTAGTACATCTTACAGTAAGTTGGTGAGAGGAACTGAACTCAATTTGGACATGAGAATAGAAGCCATGCATGTAGAAATGCTAATGGTGAGACCAGTATATTTGTGCACAGATCAATCTACTTTATGAAGGCATTAGGGAAGCTTACAAGGTTCATCAGATGAACGTCATATGATCTTGAAAGCTCTCAAGGGACATCATCTTGATCCTCCATCTCCTCAAGGATGACATACTTCGCATCAGGATTACTTAGGGGTGACCCTGCAGTTTCATCTTCTTCTGACTTACCCTTCTGCAGCTTTTGGTATCTGGACAACAGGAATCTTATGTCAACTTTAGCCACAGTGGAACCAGAAAGCAGAAAGAGATGAACAAACCGAGAAATTACATCAATGAACTCTAAAACAGGTGAAGAAACAAATTGGAGCTGACAAATCCATATTAAAATATCATGATAACAGGAAACTGTATAAAAGTGATTAAAAATGACCTCACTTTGTGGAAATCATTAGTCTCTTAAGGAGACCATCTTTCATGCCTTCACTTAATAAAGATACAACTCAATTATTGTGACTAATGCCTCTGAGACTTTGATTAGAGAAATGATTATGACTAAAGGCTCAGTTTCATTATCTAACAGAAAATTGATTCTTAAACTGGTAACAGATAAATATCTTCTACTTCAAAAGACCAGACAGAGCATAGCCTTTAGTTGCAAACTATCCAATAAACATAAACCTCTCCCTCTACATTCAACATTTCAGTCAAAAGAGCAAAAACATTAACAAAATGTTAAAACATATCAACAAATATAAAGTACAGAATGGGAATCTCAAGCAAAAGCCATTTGCAAATTCATCTGATAGATTTACTGAGCACTTACTTGTACCAGTTGAATAAACTGACTCCAACCATGATTGTTAAGAGACCAGCTCCTTTCAACCAGGTGAATTCATCATGGAAGTAAAATACTGCAACCTGAACAAGTATTAAAAAACAAATCAGAAGGAAAACAAAAATTGTAGGAAAATGAGCATCGAAGAGCAATCAGCATTAATTGGCAAAAAAAGAAGAGAATAAAACATAATGCATCTTGTGTCTGAGTGTGTGTGCTTGTGCACATATATGTCTATGCATGTATGCATATACCAATATGGTGACAGCCTCCTTCACAACTCCAGCTATTGTCACTGTAACTGCACTAGTTACAGAAACAAGAATGTACTCTGTCAAAACCTGCAACAAGAGGAAAAGCTTAGCTTCTTGAAACCATAATACATAGAATAGCTGGCATGCAGAGAAATCTAACGCCTGTAATTTGGTCTTCCAAAATGGAAAAACCTTCACCCACTTTCTACAGGGTTAAAAAAGACAAATGTATATATAAAATAATGAAAAGGAAAACTAAAGAACAAAAAGATGCTTCAGCATATATTCCAACCATAAAGAATGCCAGTGTTCCACCAAAAAGCATCAACAAGCAACTTCGAACAATATGCCATGAATTATTAAAATAATTGTTCTTTCTGAATTCATGCCATGGATCCAAGAAGAGAGAAAGAAGAGCTGTTGCAACCGCCATCACTGGAGTCACGTAGCTCATGAAGGTAAGGGGGTTTTTCAAACCTGGATACAATTAAATAGAAATTACCTTAGAGCAATTCTGTAAAAAAATCAGAAAAATACTTAAAAAAAATTGACATAAAAGGTTACTTTTCAGCAAAACCACATATAGAATCTATTGCTATAAATAAAATAAACCCTCCATAAAGATGTCAGAAAAGTTTAATAGACTACAGTCATCAAAACTAGAATTAGAACTTCAAGATCGCTACTCAGCATCCACTCCAAATAACATCCCACTTATAGACTATAGTACCGAAAGAACACTAACAAATAAAAATTATAACTTGTTGCCACACACAAAAGACTAACTAAATTAAACTGAATTACATAGCAAGCAAATATCATATGCACAAGTTAATGGATGTAATTTATCTGAGGAAAAAATTAACCTAGGATATTATGCAATTTGGCCAGAGAATTTTATATTAAAATACAAGATATCCTCTCTGCATTACTGCTAGTTAAAAAAACATGCTTAAGCAAACTGAAAGATACGTAACCCTTTGGGGTAATTACACCTTTAATTCCTGAAATACAATCAAAACTACAATTTTGTACGTAAGAGTTTAAAAATGCATAGTTAAGTTCTCAAACACTGCTTCTGTTCCGGCCAAAAAAAAAACACCACTTCTGTTTATCAATTTGTACAGTCTAACTCCATTAGGTGGGTGACGTGTCTAAAACCAAAGAATAAACCACATGGCTAAAAATGCCATTACATTTTTATTTTTGCAATTAAAAAGAAAATACAAAAAAGGCAATTAAAATAGAAAAACTTTTAAAAAATCTAGGAGAATGAAAGAGGGTAACTGGGGAAAGAGAGGGATGGAGAGAAAATATGAAGGAAGAGAGAGAGAGCTAGCACAGAGGAAAGGGGGTAGGTGGAAGGGAGGGGGTACCCCATGCCTTCCCTCCTCTCCACGCACTTTCCCTGATTTCCCTCATTGTCTCCTATTTTTAAATTCTTCATTTTTAATTTTAATTTTTTAACTTTAAATAGTTTTAAAAGTTAAAGAAAAGAAATATGCAGCCGCACCATTAGAAACATAGCATGTCCTTATTGGCCATTTTTGGACATTTCATCCTTAAACTGAGGAAGGGAAGCAAAGTTCATGTACCTAGTTGCTCATTTTCAAACTTTAGGTGTCAAAGTGAAAATTAAGTTATACTTCAAGAACCAAAAAGTCTTCCCCTTTATTCTTCAAGAAAACAAGAACATCTGACACAAATTCACTGACCCCCAACAAAAAATCAAGTATACAAGTCTTCTGGAAATGACAATGATTATTGTCTTAATCAAGAATGTATGATGAAACTATCACACAAACATACTGATCTCAGAAACACACAAAATGGTATGTAAATGAAGTGGCAATCAACAAACTAACAGTGA
Organism: Corchorus olitorius; assembly: GCA_001974825.2. Classification (NCBI taxonomy): domain Eukaryota; kingdom Viridiplantae; phylum Streptophyta; class Magnoliopsida; order Malvales; family Malvaceae; genus Corchorus; species Corchorus olitorius. The sequence continues at coordinate 48,514 of AWUE01021799.1, forward strand.
AAGGCAGCAAATATGTAAACTAAAAAAGAGGGAGGGATAGAAAACCTACCATAAGATTCTTTCTTCAGATATTATCCCAATCCAGACACCATTAAATTAAAAAGTCAATTCGGAGGCAGCAAATAAAACAAACAATGTAATTAGTCAAAAAAGAAGGAAACGATTTGAAAGTTAGAAAACAAAATTGAACTCTAATAAATCATGAAACTAACAGATAGATCAAAGGCTTACCTGCAAAAGAATTTGAGTCATACACCAGCGAAATCCAGACATAACAGCAGCAAGCATGACAAAAACAAAACCCCAAAACTCAAACTCCGTCTCCTTTGCAACTGGAATAAAAGATATCAAGTTTCAAGTGTATTATAAATATTTGACATTGTAAAACCTGAAAAACACACTCAACAAGTTTCAAAGAGAGGGAAGCAAGAGCAACACAAAAGACTGTCACAGCCTTCTTGCATATTAGTCAAACTCAAAGTAGAAAGTTACTTAAGACAGTCAAATTGATTAGGTTTATAAAGGCCCAATTTATTTGCAAAGAGATTGCAACAGTATAATTAGAAAGCGTGGTTGTTACAACTAATAATTGATAAGACAATGTCCGTGATGTGATGAGAGATAAAAGGATCATTATGGACACAAGCCAAAGGTGATAATAAATAAACTACATACTTCTATCACACTTTACCGGGTGTTTAAATTATCGAAATTAAGTAATTCAATTGAATCAGATAGACAACTTTTTTCCAAATATGCAATTAACTGATTAAATTATATAAAAATATATCATGTGTTAAGGTAATATAGAACAGAATAGATACCAAAAATGATAAAAGAATGTCTTCCAAAACTGATTTCAAATGAATATAGTTCATTAGCATCAATCACATTATCAAGTTTTTTTTTTCATAGTTTTATGTTACTTCGTAACTGGATTATGAAATAATAAATTGTTTGTACTTCCTGTATTTCCATTAATTATATTATTATAGAACAATTTTATTATTTATCATACTAACCACTATTAATTATAAATCTCTTTCAATTTACAAGATTAGAAGGACAAGTTTGTGAGAATATTCAGCAGCTATTCTACTCAAATGGACTTTGTGAAGCAACCCCAACCCAAGCTATGAAATCCAAGAGTATATAGCTTTAAATCAAAGGTTTCCTTACCATTTTCTTCTTCACTGTTTTTTATTTTCACTTCTGTCGCTGATTTCAAGTCATTCCTACACCAATCTTTTTCCATTTTCTTTCTCTTTTCTTTTTCTTTTTTTTCCTCCTTTTAATACCATAATCCCTAAAACAAACCTCAATCATACCAAAATCACAACAAAATAACCCACCAAATTCAGCCCCAGCCCTAAGCTGCTTTCAAGAGGTCCATTCACAGTGACAGGATAGCGCGTAGATAGCTTTCTCAATCTATGATTTCTCTCTTCAATAAAAAAAACCCCATGTTAGTAGCTTTGAGCCCTACTTTCTAGTCATGATTTTCCACCATTTTGAAATCGATTAAACCTAAATTTAGTATCAAAACCCTGAAAAGTGTTGTCTTTCAACAATTATTGATCTACTGTCATCATCACACTATACTCCCTTCTAGTCTCACATAATTTCTACAACCACAAGAACTCTTATAACTTTATTCATGGGAGTCATGAAATATCAAGGATCAAAAGAGAAGAATGCACATGATATTGTTGAATAATATTAGGTTTTAGTTTTCACTTTTCAAAAAGCTTGTAAACTTCAAGAAAAGGGGAAAAGCAGGAGAAATTCCATTAACGGAGATATCAAAAGATAAAAACCTTTGTCCATAAGCGAAACATTATGGTAAGTAAAATCGTTGACAACAATTATGGGTCCCACACCAAACTGCCTTAAGATTACCAGGCAGGTTCCCATTAATCATACCTAACGAAGTAGCACAGATATTCAAACATAGAGGTGATGATAGACATACATACATCCATATGTAACTACATACTTACATATATACATACATATAAAAGGTGGGAGAGAGAGAAAGTGACTTGCTAATAAAGAGAAATATGGAGAGGGAAGAACACATACCTGTTAGTAGGATCCCAACAGAGATTACCAAGATAATGCCTAAAAGTTTAAGGCTTGGAGACTCCAACCTTTCAAAACAAACATTCAACATTAATTTCAGAACAAGAAGGCGGGTGAGATGGAATACAAGCAACTCTCTTCCAGAAATAAATAATAATAATAATAAGTAAACCAAAAGAAATTTGATGACAACTTGCTAAAAAACTAACAGAAGAATACTGTCTAGATAAATGCCACCAACAGTTAGGGTGAAGGAAAGCATCTATAACACGATAACATCTACAGGAAAGCATCTATAGGAGCTAATTCTACACAAAATTCAGTCAACCAATCTACTATTTTTGGCTCATATATCCATCTCAAGACCCCCAACGGATCACAAAGGAATGGGAAACCATTGATGATCCATCCTGCATGTAATCATCACTCACGGTACCAGATAGTTCAACATGAAACTTGAGCAGTGGCCCTAGAATAATGAAACCTATTGCTTTTCAGGGGAAATCATAAAGGCAATTAGTGCAGTCAAACTCTTCAAGCAAGCCAAGCTATTATGGGTTTTCAATTCCTGCCAGTTTCCTATCATGTGAAAAATATGCTGTCCAGTTAAGTTAGCGGATGCATGTTAAGGTTTGAGATGTGTGAGGAAGGGTCAAGCCAACACTAAATCAGCTAAAACCAACCTTGTAAACAAATTTCATAAGGTTGGTTTAGGATGAAGTCTAATGACTTCCGAGGCAGAGGCTTCGTGGTCTTAGTCCTATGGATCCAGCCCAGAAGACTAACCATGCTATTTCTACTTTTAATAATGCTTTGATTTAATTTAGTGAGAAAAAGGAAATACAATATGTAGGTATATTTATGAGAGGACTTGAAATTAGCAGCTGTACTTTCTAAAATTGCCTTCAGCAGTTCATTGTCCTGGTTCAAATTAAGATAGTTGCTCTTGACTTTAGATAATCTGCAATTAATTTAAGGTTATTCTTAAATCACACAATTGTTTAGAGTACTTCATCCTACACTCATCGTTGTACACTATTCTATTGCCATGGAGAAAATGACAAAAGCATTTAAAGAAAACAAACGAGGTAACTAAGTAAATTTCTTCCGAAGGATACTCTCAAAATGCATGGCTTCAAGCTTATAATAAGTAAACTACAAGTTTATTTAGTCCCTACATCTACAGAAAGAGACTCGTCCTTACATTTGAAGACCATCTAAACAGTTAAGGATGCTCTCAAAATGCATGGCTTCAAGCTTATAATACTAACTACAAGTTATTTAGTCACTACATCTAAAGAAAGAGACTCATCCTTACATTTGAAGACCATCAAAACAGTTAAGCGCTACCCGAAACAGGAGAATGTACATCAAATTAATGACAAATTACTCACCTGAAAGCAAAAGCAAATAGGAGAAGAAATATAGGAGCCGCAGATTTACACTGCAAGGAGCATAAGGAAAAATCTCTTAGCCAGCAACACAATCCAAAAAGGAAAATCAAAAGGCATATTCAAAGGATAGGAGGGGGCACCTTCATCTTAATGAAACTAATATAAATCACAACAAAGAGTATAGAAGTAATTAACATACCATTGTGGCAAAAGTAACAGATATGAAAACCAGGGATGCATTGCTCAAGTTAACATCCAGTGCTGTTGAAAGAGCAGTAGGTACAACTGTGAAAGGCAAAGTCCATCTGTACATTAGTTGATAGAAAAGTTAATAAAATAAGTTACAAAGAAAATGCAGAGAGTTGGGAAAGGCGTTGAAGGAGAAGACTAGTATTTTAAAACTCTAAATCTAAGTGCAACCATGCATTTAGGTTGTACAAGTTAAGGATGCAATATTATACATATAATGTACAAGTTCATTTCCATGGACAAAACGCAAGTACCAAATTCACAAGATCAAAAACCAACAATATACATAATTAGTGATGAAGTTACCTCTATAGAAGTAATCCCTCCACGACATTGGAACAGTAGGCTGATATCTATGGGACCAATACCAAGTGATGGCCTTTGACAAAACAGCTTGCATTGTGAAGTGGACAGTATTCATCAACAAGGGAGCTGGAAATTTTCCCAAGTCATCTCCCAACAAGGTTTTGTTGTACCTAGTCAAAGAAAAACTTTGTATCAAGTAAACTGAACAAGTTTCAAAAATAAGGTCTTAAATTAAGCAACCATGCTGCTGTAATTAGTTCAGGATGGACTTACAAGGTCAAAAATGTGCTGAAAGTGTACCATACAAGTATAAAAAACAATGTTTTCAAGACATCCGCGGAAGAAACAGAGCTCTTAGAATTTGTTGTTGATGCTTTCCAACTACCAGTAGAATTGGTTTCATCACTAGTAGTATTTGATAATCGTAAATCCCCATTAGACTCATTTTCTATATCAAAAGGTGCATATTTCCCATTGCTAGCTCTCCCATGTATATCTTCCATGGTGCTGCCACCATTCAAGTGCATGCTTTCCTCGGGAAATTTACTAAATCTGACCACTTCTACGATCCCATTTTCTGACTCACTGCGATGAGGCGAAGGCAACTCAAAATCAGAGTCTTCTACAGTTGAATCAGTATTCACAGAAAGGTGTTCCAAATGGATTGTCCCATCATCATCGAACCATCGAGAGAATGATGGCTCCCTGGGAATACCTGAACCTTGATTTCCACGCTGAGTATCACTTGTCTCTGTGCGCCCAACTGTTTGTTTATGCAAATCACCCTCTACCATCTCCTTTCTGATTTTAAGTTAAAGCCATCTATGCACTGCATTGGAACACAATTTGTAATGTCCAACTAGCACTTGCTTTTTCATCAATTTAGGCTACTAGTATATTATTCTGCTAAGGTATACCATAATGCTTTCAGACATCATATGAACTAAGAATGGACTAAGCACATCACAAATACTTTTGCCACTACTTAACCGGGTGTCACCAGTTTCAACCGATGTATCCCCCCAGCTTCATTTAAAAGCAAAAGATGAAGAAAACATGAAAATCCTAAACCTTTCCCGGCATTAATTTCCAAAAAAAAAAAAAGGATAAATTGATATTCATCCAGCTTCCCAGTAATAGAGCCCAGCATTAAATCAACTCATTATCAATCCATCTCTTAAAATTACCCAGTAACAACATTCAAATTGAGAAAAAAGAAAAGCTCAAAGAAACAAACAAGCAAATTGAATCAGAACAAATATGAATTGAAAAAAAAAAAAGCCAAATCAAACCAATAAGAAGCTCATGAAATTGAACGCCAACAATAGAAACCATGAATCAAAGAGAAAAAGACATTGAAGGGGACCTGGTAAAGTTCCGACGAGATCCAAAGTGTGCAGAGGAATGAGAAACAGAGTGAGACGATCTTCAAACTTATAAAAAGAAAGGGAGGAAAATATGAGATCCGATCTGAGAATGGGCTGATGGGTTATTGAAATCTTTGTTGGTGGGAAGTCATTCAAGGCGTTCGTTTGGGCGTTGTTGTCTGTTACTATTGTTTTTGGTTCGGTTTGGTTTTTGGTCTTCAATTAAGCGTAGATTCAAAGATAGTATATTTTCTTTTTCTTTTTTTTTTTTTACAAAAATATAGTATTATTTTCTTAATTTTCTTTCCCTTCAGTATTTTCTTTCTTTCATTTTTTTATTTATCCTCTTTTATTACCTCATTTTCCTTTCTTTTCAATAATTAAACATCATTAAATTAATTAATTAATCTTCCTTTCTAATTAATTAATTTTCCTAACAAAAAGGTCTTTTTGAATAGTTTTTTTTTTTAAATAAAAAAGTAATGGTAAAGCAACAAACAAAAATCCTTATACACTTCGGAATAGGTTAGGAAACCAAAATCCTATTTCTAAGTAAATACAAATAGGTTACGAAAGTGTATATATATATATAGTCCATAGGACGACATATGGAGTACTTTGTTTCAGTGATTAGGTTTTTCCCTTGATTCTCATCAATCTCCTCATATAGCAATAATATTGCTCTTCTTTTTTCATCTCCTTTTCTGAAAAAATATCAAGAAAAGTGTGTTTGATTTTGATCATGGAAAGAGAGGAACCCCAATTCCTGTTTCACGTCCTGTTTCACGTGAAGCCAATTGGCCATGATTCCACACGGCCAAATTCCCAAACCCTATTTCAACTAAAAATCCATACGGTCCTTACAGACGGCAATGGCAATGATGTACCGGCTGATGATTTCCAGTATCGAGATCTTTTGCAGGACTTTGAGTTTGGCCGCCTGCGACACCGCCGCCGTGTTGCTACCCTTCTACGTCAAGCTGGGTGGCGTCATGATGTGCGCGGCCTTGAGATTACCTTGAACGCAGCTTTCTCGGAAGCCAAACAGATACTAGAAAAAGAAAAAACCAGTCCCAGAAATCGTGGCATTCCAATCATAACATTCCACTTCGACAGGTTCGTGAGGTGGGAAGTCGAGTCACCGAAGCCAGTTCCTGCGACGAAAGAATCCATCCAGGCTCTCAACAAACGGTTGCTTGAAGCTGATACTGATCAAGACTGCATTATATGCATGGAACAACTCTGCTCTGGAACAGAGGTCACTCAAATGCCCTGTTTGCATCTCTTTCATGTCGACTGTATCGAGAAGTGGCTGCACACGAGTCATATTTGTCCATTGTGTCGCCATCCCATGCCCATTGATGGCTGAATGCCCTAATCTATTCTCTGTCCAACTGAGTACCAATAGTTTCTTATATTTGTATATAAACTTTATGTTATTTATTTATTTTCCTTGATGGTTCCTTAATTAAGGTATTAATCTTTGGTTTTAACAATGAAATCCTGAACCAGATTTCAATATTTGGCTATATTATATACCTGTATCTACTTTCGGTTAGGAATAAAGTTAGTGAGTAAAGGAAAATCCTGAAAAACAAGATGAAATTTGTTTCTAACCAGAGGAAATATGTAGATAAATCTAATAAAGGATAGAGTCCTTTAACCTAATAAATATATGTACATAATATGGCTACAAAATTCAATGAACATATATATCTAATAATAACACAATCTGATGACTAGCAGCATCCATCATCTACCTTTCCAGTCCACTATATAACACTGAGATCAAGCAAAATTCAATGCAAAAAAAAGACCAGACTCAAGAGTAGCTGCACCTATTTCTCTAAGCCAAACGATCAACCAACATTACATTCTTTCAGCCTGTGAAAGATGTCCCATATGCTCTGTGAGGCAATCTACACTGTCTGTTTTCCACCAGTAATTTCGGTCTTCTGGAACTTTGCTATCACTTATTCTTCCACTTGTTGTCTTAGGGTGGTCTGGCTGGATTTCTTGTGCATCTGATAATGGATTTGGGACTTCTGTTAGGAACTGTGCCCAAAAGCCATCATTTACCTTGCCTGACATAGAAAGATCAGTGCCCTTTTCTTCTACCTGTTCTTTTAAGGCCTCAGGCTCTGGAAGATTAGCAGAATCCTTTGAGTTTATACCAATTCCAGCAGATTTTGGCTTCTGATTGACAATTTGATGAAAAGATGGTATAGGAGGGCTACCGGCATTATAAACAGAAACATGCAGCTCAGGAGATGAGTTAATGTCTGTTGAATAAGGAGAGCATGGATGGGATGAAGGTGAGCAAAGTTCACCATCAATGTCATAGTCTCCAGAAGATGTCTGCATTTCAGTAACAACAATCTGAGATGGCCGCGCCCGCGGTGATGATATGCCAAAATCATACACTTCTTGACTGACAGATTCTTGAATTCCATAAAAGAATGTTTCCCAACATTTTATAGAGGATTCCAACTTATCAACTTGATCCAGATTCATTATAGGAGCAGGAGGTGCTGCTGCTCCCAGTTTTGAATCCTGAGAAGTCAAGCTGTGATGTTCTTCTGAACTAAATTCATCATTGAAGTGATCATAATTCAACAACTTCCTCTTTTTGTTATGAAATTCGGCTTTTTGCTTCAAAATAGGCACTAAATGTGGTTTCTGTATTAACTGAGCCACAAAGACCATCACCTGCCTCTGTCGATCTTCCATGTTCTGAAAGCGTTCTGATAACAACCTTATTTGAAACTGGAATTCCTGATTTTCTTTCTGATGCTTCTGTAACTGCAATTGAAGGCGGTTCTTATCATAACTCAGCCTCTTAATTTCTTCCTCAAATTCTTTCTTTTCTGCTTCAGTCAATGGCACACTAGAGTTGCCTTGGTGATTCAAGGAATGGCTATGAATTGGCTTGCGTCTATGAATATTCTTTAGCAGATGTTTTTGCCCTCGAATGAATTCCTCGTTCGCAAACTCCCATTGATCAGGATCTATCTTCCTGAATCCCTGATCAGAAAAAAAGTGCAAGAAAAGTCTCAATATAACAACTGGTACCAGCTAAAATGAAAGGGTACTCTTAGTAGCAGCTATAGAAGATATTGGGAAATAATCAAACAATTAGCTAGCTCTCAGAAGGAACAAAATAGGTGCAAAATCCTAACCAAAAAGAATCAAATTTTCTTGCAAAAGTAGTTATATTAACTATTAAGCATGAAAAACAACTAGACAAGAACATTTCAAGGCATTCAGTTGTAATAAAGGCGATCCAATTCCAGTCAAAGAACAGAAATGTGCTCAAATGGTGCATCAAGACATAAAAAACATCATGATGTCTACTTTGAATGAGAAATAAGGTAATAACTAAGGAGCTTGCATAAGTCTTAAAAGAGTTAAGAAGATTGATCAAGTCAATAAGCATGATGCCAAATGAGAAATTTCCACATTAAGCAAATGAAAAGGAAAAAAGAAAGAAGTCATTTACAAAGTGAAGAAGAAACATTACATACATAAGTATTCAGCTGTCTGACAAAACTTGAGAAGTTATTGTGCTTGAAATATCTTGGCAGCAAATCTCTTGAAAAATCTGGTGGATTCCATACAATGAAACTATAACCAGTTTCACTCCAACAAACCATGGAGTTGGTCATTGGATCATCCACCATCTCATATGTCTTGACAAGAAAAGGCGGCGGCGCATTAGAGCTTCCCTGTGATCCATCCATTTCATCAAAACTATCTTCAAAACCAGCTTGATGAATTTCTAATCTCAACAATTTGTAGCCAAAAGTTCTTTCAATAAAAAAACTCAACTTCAAAGAATCTGATCATCAAAACAGGATCAACCCAAGTTTAAAAAGTTGATTCTCGAGAAAACCAGAAAACTGACAGAACAACTTAAACCTCTAAAACCCCAAAACGCTGGAATTTGAAACCAAAGAAAAGAAGAACCATGGAGGTTCTTTAATTTCTTATTATCTGGTGTGAAATGGTCAACAGGGTTGAATTCTCAGAAATAAAAGAAACCCGTGGGATCAAAAAGAGAAAAAAATGAAGATTTCCATCGAGATCAAGCATAGATAGGATAATATATTTGACAAAAACCAATAAGAAATTGAACAAACAGTTCACGTGTATGGAAGTTTCTAACCAATCCAAAAGCAAAACTTGGTTATAAAGCAAAAACAGGGAAGAGTTTTTCAACCAGAGAGACAGAGAAAGAGAAAGGAGAGGACTTTATAGAGGGAACCAAATGCAAAGGAAACAATTAAAAAAGAGCTTAATTAAAGACTTTTTGACTTTGTATTGTAATAACGATTTTGAAACAGGGGAAAGGAAAGCTTAAACTGAAGCTACGTGCCTTTATAATGTTCAAAGACTTCAAAGCTTAAGACTTTTTGTTGGGTCTCAACTCTCAATGTCTTTGGTCGTCGATGCTTCGTCGTGGGCTTTTTAAGCTTGTTTGAAAATTCTTAAGGGCAGAAGGGCATGGCAGACTCAACAGGGCAAACCAAGGTTTGTTTTTTTACTATGTCGTCATTTTATTATTTTATTGAATAAATACAGTGGAGTTGAATAAGAAGAAGCGAAAATAAGACTTCTTTGACTGCAGCCATAGCCTCCCATGAAGCTTTGACTTTGACCATGGAAAAGAAGAAATAATAATAATCTAATGTTCCATAATCCTCCACGTTTCCATATAGTTAGATTTAGAGAATATCAGAAACAATTGATTTGACACTGTATAAATCTATTCCACTTAGACGAGAAAAATAATCCCCAAGATTCCTTTTTTTTCAAAGTTCAACCTTCAATCATATCTTTCCTAAGGAAATGTTCAATATTTGTTGGCTAAGTATGGTCTATGCATAATATGTGTAAGCTCAATTTGATGCACTGATTTGCATTTCATAAGCAACTTAAAACGTTCCAAATAAATATATTGATTTGCCCTCATGAAAATTTTGTTTTTGTGAAACTAATGTGTGGGATTATTTTAGATATATATATATATTTCTTTATTTATTGGTGATAGGCACCCTAAATTGGTTTGATTTGGTTATGTCGAATTTTAGTAGTGTTGAATGTTAAATGGAAAAGTCTTCTTTGGGTCTTTTTCCAGGGATTCTCCTAATGTAGTTTTGTTTTAACATGATTGGTATCTTAAATTATTATTATATTATTATATTAGGTAATTGTTAACTCGACTGATCCGGTCAGATGGTGTTGGATTTTTAAAAAGAGAAAAAGAAAGTTCTCTAACGATTATTTGTTCCAACACTTAGCATATTTCTTAGATAATTAATAGTTGAAGTTATCGAAATTTGAATCTTTTTTTTTTGCTACGTTCGAAATTTGAATCTCTAAAAAGGCTTGACATTATTATATCATTATTGGAAGCAAGAGTAATGATTTTCAAATTTCAGTTCTTTGTACTAATTCAAATGGTGACCTCTTCCCTCAAAAAAAAAATGGTGACCTCTTGAACTTACTAATTAGGGTATCTCATTGAAAAGCATCCTACATATATATGAATTAATTAAAATCACTTTTGAATTTTATGAATACAAATTAATTGAAAGTTAATGGCTAACCTAACTACTATTTCTGGCCAAAAAAAAAACTAACTACTATTTTGATTTGGTTTCCTACAAACTAGGTCAGATTTTGTTTAGCAATTAAAAATCTTATGATAGCCTTGACCTTAATATAGACCTATTCCTTAATGGGTCGTGTCTTAAATTATTGTTAATGGTTTATCTTTTTTTTTTTTTCTTGGGCCAGATTGTTAATGGTTTATCTACGAATACTAGAAATACAAGTTTGCTTTTGGCCCAAAAAAAAAATATATACAAGTTTGCTTTTCTGGCATTTCTGCTCCACATTTTGTTGATAGAAGGGAAAATGGGAAAAAAAAATTAAAGGGAGGGGAATCCAAAAGTATCTCAGATTGATATTTTATTGAGTCATCTGCGTGGCATCTCTTTTCTTCGATATTTTAATTCCATGGTCCCACCCCCAAAATATCTCTTACTCACTTCAGATTATAGAATCCAAGCTTAAAAATCCTTAAATTCTTGCAAAAATTGCAAAGCCATCCAACTTAAATCTTTATCTTCTCCTACCCTTTGCGGTTGATTTCTTTAGGAAACTGAAAGAATGGAAAATGAAGCTGCAAGACGCAGAATCAGCACCATCGCAAGCCACTTTTCACCCACTGAGGACATTTTATCTGCCACCCACCTTCTCCCCATGGTAAAGCTCTCCACTTTCTCTGTTTGTTTCCCCAGAAAATGCAAATAGTACTATTAAACTCATCATCACCATCATCTTGGAATGTGTTCACCTTAGTTGGCTTAGGCTACTATTGAACTGCTTTTTTAGTATTCTGAAATCTGAATATAACTTAATTTGAATTCTTCAACTAACAAACATGATATACTTAGTTGAAACTAGACTATCTTATCTGCCTTCAGGCTTCAATGACCATAGAAGCGCAATAGATTGTCTGAGGAATACCCAAGACTCAAGATGATTGCAATATATGAACCTTTTATGCTTATTTTATCATGGGTTTATCTTATATATGGAAACAGGGCCACTTTGTGTGTGTAAATTATTACTATATAAAACCTTGGCAAATTAGGCTTACTGGAATCAATTATGAGTCATAATTGTAAAGAAGCAATTCATATTAAATTAGAGCTGGCTTGGTTCATATTTAGTTAATTCCAGAAATGGGACTGTTATAATATGTCCTAGTAAATGTTTTGAGACAGAAATCTTAGTTTTGCGTACCTACACAGATAAAGTCTGTATTTTGAGTCAGATATTGCACCAATATGTCTTGTTCCTAAGGCATAGAATGCTGAAAAAACAAGTATCTACCAGGAAAGAAATAGAAAGGGTTAATGAACATTACAAGAAGAACAGAAAATTGATGTATATATTGTGGAAAAATTAACTACTCTACCCATCTATTGATGTATATCTTGATGGGATAACCTACCATGTTCACTTAGTCTAGCTGGAGAGCCCTGCTCTATCTGATAGTGAGCGTAACGATATTAATTATTAAGTCAATGCACTTCACTTGAATGAGTTACTTTTCTTCTATACTAACAAAGAAATTTTTGTCCTGTATCTGGGAATGAAACAATAGATGAATACCATAGTGAAACTTAATTGTACAATTTTATTCCTACTACTTCAAATCTGTCATGTTTTGCTGTTCCATGCATTATTTTTCACTCATGTTTCTGATTTTGTTTTCCAATTTCATTCTTTCTTTCTGATGATACAAAGTTGATTTTTTCCCCTTTATTTTGCATCAAAGAACTGCAGTGGGAGTTTGAACTCTGCTATCCGGAGGTGTGATAGTAAAATGTATTTTGCTCGTCAAGGGTCTGCATATCAAGCTTGTTTCATGAGGCAGATTTCAAATGAAGAGGTGGTTGCATTTCCATTCAAACAGGATTAGTTATTTGTTTTGATGATTTTATTTAATAACCATTCTTCTTGCTCTGCCTCAGAGAACTGCACCTCAGTATGCTGCGCCTCCCAAGTCCTCTTGTACCGCATTGGAGAGTTCTTCCAGTGCTTCTGAAGCACCATTATTTTCTAGGCCTGTAATGATGGAGCCAAACTTTTCATATTTGGCGGCAATCCAGCCTCTGGGACTAGATTGGAGATTATCCATGCCGGACCCTCCTATATTTGCCAGACCAAATAAAAGCACAAGTGAAGCGATGCAAGAACAATCTAAGAAAAAATCATGTTCCACATCAAATGGTTGGTAATTTTGGTTTATGAACATAGTAGTCTTTCATGTATTCATTTTAATGTGCTTCAACTTATTTGAACTAGTTTTGCTTATATGAGTATATAATTCTTCATGTTTAGCACTAAGCAAAAGCTAAAAGCTCATCTACAGTGCAGTCATTCATTTCCAGAATAAAACGTGAATTTTATTGGTTAGATTGCATTTCACAACTTGATAGACTGGTTAAACACATACTAGACTGCAAGACTTGATATGAAAAGAAGTATATGAGGGTGCAAATTGCAATACCTTACTCATTTTGAAAGACATGACATATAAATTGTTATAAAAAAAGTCAAGGGCCACCCTTCTGTTTTTTTGGAAATTATAACCAACATCATATCCCTCCAAGAAAATCAACTACGTTCATTTAAGGCTGAAAAAATCTGGTTTTGTCTACTATGCAATTTGGATGCTGATCTAAATTAGCTTACTGTATTGTTTGATTTCTGGTATCATGCAGGTGGAAAATGGTCCCCAAGGACGGATGTTGCAGAATCTGGATGCAATTATGTTATGATGGTAGAAATTCCAGGTGTCAGTGTCAGTGACATTAGAGTGGAGGTTGATGACCAAAAGTAAGGCTGATATGTTCTTATTTATGCTCTTACATCTTTTCTTATTACTTTCATGCTTGTCTTAGTCATATAAACAAAAACAATAACAAATCTAGTTGGAGTGCAATTATGCATCTTTCTAATGATTGAAAATATAATTTTTTTCACCCCTTTCTAGAGGATACTTTAGATTCAAATATACATTGGAAGCATGTTTTCTTCATTTGACGTTCACTTTGTGGTATCTGTGGTCATTAATAACTTCAAATTAATCTTCACATTCCTCATTATTTTCCATGACAGTTTAATTGTGACTGGTCAACGCTCTACCCAGAGTTGGAAAGTAGGAGCAGGTTGCTCAAATGACTTAATCTCCACATATCACATGAAAGAGATATCACAGGGTCCGTACCAAGTTGTGTGGCCACTTCCTACTAATGTGAACAGGGACAATGTCTCAGCGGAGTTTCTGTAAGTCTCAGCACCATTACTTAACTTCTTCTCGAGTTTATGCTTCTGCTTTTTTAGATGTATCATCTAAACTCTATTTCTATAACTATAGCAAGCAACATATCTTCCTTGTACGAGTTATGACATCTTGGCTCTTGCTAAATTATTCTCAAGTACCCATTCAATTTATCGTGTTTTTAACCTGCAAACTTCTGGATGCAAATACCACATATTATGCATATATGAATAACATTCAACAACACAAAGATAACACATATCTAGCATTGTTAGTTTTATCATTTTTGTTTCTGTGTGAACTTTGCAATAACTATGCTCCTAGTTTGAACTAAAGTTTTGGCTACCAGAAAGTGACAATATATAAAAAGATGGATTAGTAGCGATAGGGTAACAAGAAATTTGAAAAAGAGACTTGTGTGTTCAACCTTAAAGCAACAGATTAAATGATCAGATTTTTCCAAAGACATTCATAGTTATGTTTGCATATTTTTCTTCGTCTCCATGCATAAAGAAATGCAAAATTGTCATGAATATTAATCTTGTGATTATTGTCCTTTACTATGATTTTTTTAGGTAAACTTCTAAGTCTAATATTGTGTCGACAAACTTTGCCACTTATTTGACCAAAAAACTCTGCCCACTTCTAGAATTTCAAGGTTTCTTTTGTTGGGGACTATGCCTGTAGTTAATGCATTTGGGAGATATTGATGCTAATCAAAACTGATGCAAACTTGTTGTTTCAAAACAAAAGAGATGTCTTGGCAAATCATACATATGCTTTCTCCCTCTGTGTTTAGACTTTTATATGCACAAAATGATGGTCTTTTTGTAGAATTAGTTTTCCTTTATGATAATTTTTTTGAGCTTTGAAGCGGGAATGTTCTGAGTTTTTATGATCTTGCAAATACCAGAAAGGCACTCATATAAGGCTCCTTTACTTTCTTTTGATGCAGGGATGGATTTCTACGCATCATTATTCCTAAACTTTGAGGTCAACTGATGGTGGATTATTGTATACATGCACATATGAAGAGGAGTACCTTAATAAAACCTTTTACACCATCTTATATGTACTATATATTGATATAAATCAAGCCATTAACAGTCAATGCATATATATATATATATATATATATATATATATATATATATAT
>AWUE01021801.1:0-51668 GCA_001974825.2 Corchorus olitorius
GAGAGGACAAAATAAAAAGATTCTGAATCTTACAACTAAACCTATTCAGGTCCCTGAACAAGAAAAAGGTAAGAGACGAAGGTATAACTATTAAAAGATAATATAGCAGCAAACACTCACTTAGCCCAAGTTGGGACTGGTATGTAGATTTGGGAATCAGGACGAAAACACTATTGAAAGTCTGCAAAAAGTCAGCATGCACCAGTACCAGATAGAGCTTGAACTGCTGCTAAGCCTTTTGTCTTTTATCAAGGACAGGCAGACTGAAAAAGATTTTCCTATTTTTAGTAGCTCTATATAAGATACTCTAAACGAATAATAATTACTTTATGCTAGAACTGCCATTGAAAGTTTTATAAGGGTCTTAGCTGTAGCAATAGCAATAACATAGCAGCTGCAGTAAGATCCCTGAATTTTTTTTATTCGCTTTTCCAAAAATTATGAAGGTTCACCAATAAGATATAATTCACAAGATAAAACTATAGATGCTTAATACCGATTGTGGGTAAGATCTAAGAAAAAAAATAGTTTTCAATTTTTTAAAAATATCTAGTTATACTTATACACTCTTAAAATCATTTTCATGGATGTTCCATACTTGCATCTAGTTAGATTAAGTAATATGTTCAAAAAAGGTGAACAATGACCAGATTCAATTCAATTAAGAATTCATCATTTTGAAACCATACTAGCAGTCACAAGTTTAGCAGCCGTTCAAAAGATCCTTAAAATCACCAAATGAATAAAGCTAATTGCACCATGCCGCCATCCAATTTAACAAAATCAATAATTCCATCATTCATTGATTTCTCATCTTCTAGTCACCATGCTAAGGCTCAAAGTAAAGTAATCTTGAGTAATTCAACAACAACTTATCTTGAAAGCTACTAAAGACGGGCAAGAATAAGTTGTTCTGTAAGACTTATCAACAGAACCATGATGTAAAACAGTGAAGGGTCAAAATCACGAAAGGAATCAAATGGGTAGTGGAAGATTAAAGAAAAGGTAGTTACACGGGACCATGAAAAAGGTTACCATCTCATAAATATGAAAATCAATAAAACTTCAATAGGATTGATTCATTACTATTGGAGTCAACTAATATTAAATAAGAAAAGCAAATTGAAAAATATACTTAAGTACTATTTATTTAATAGTTACTATAGGATTTGCCTTGTTGCCTTTTCGAAAGTTGCTAAACAATATAAAACACTAAAAATAAAATAGTCAAAAAGCAAAGCCAAAATTTGACTAAGACATGCATTCAAAAAAGATTGACATGAATATGTATTAAGTAGCAATTACAAGTAAACAAAGTTAACTTGCTAAGTTTTATGCTATAGTTAAGGACTTAGAACAACAGTGATAAATGAGTAAAAGAACTTACATGTTCAAATTTCCAGCAATCCTTCACTCGGCCTCCCTAAAACATTCCAAAACTACTGGCTTTCCATTATCATCACGGTAAGCACCCTGAAAACAAATCAACAACTCTATTGCTCTATTGGTTTTCAGAAAGAAAATGAAAATTGCCTGTAACTGTCAACACACAAGAAATAATATAGGTGCTCTGTTCCATACTGCTCAAGCTCTTCATTGTTTCTCGGTCACTATAGAATCAATTGTCCATACTTCATTCAACTCAACCGTAAGAAAGCCATAAATAAAAACTATTCCTTTGTTTTTTTAGATAGTTAAATTGTTAAAATACTATTCCTTTTGGTTGTTACTAGTCATCAATTTTGTCTGAAAAATTTGAAAAACTATACTAAATAAGTTTAGATGATTTTAAAAAAAAAAACTCATGAATAATTTAATAAAATTGCTTTTTATATCTATACAACAAAATTAGCATATAGTAACAAATTTAAGATATTTTTAGTAATAATAAGATTATGCTTCATATATTTAATCAAGCTATTTATATTTTTGCTTCAACAGTTACTAATACGATTCACTTCCTTTTGTTTTTTAGAACTTTATTATAGAGTCGCAGAGACCAAATAGAGCCTAATATTTTCTGTTTGGTAGCTGAGAAACTAAGCAAAATATAAAACAAAGCCAAAAAGATTCACGTAATTAGCTCAAACGAAGTACAAAAAACAGAAAAATGCAAAAAAAAAAGATCAAACATTACGCTTCGTAGTTCGTAAGTCGTTTAGAAAGACAGAGCAGCCAGAAAAAGAAGAGTCAAAGAACAAATCCATAAAAGGAAGGAAGAGAAGGAACATACAACTCCAACATTGACTTTATCGGGATGTTGATCGGCCAAAAAAGCCTCCGTAACACCGAGAATCGGATCCTTGGGAGAAGGCTCGACGTTGCGCCACCAAGATGACATGGATCTCGCTCTAACGACGGCGGTCCGCCCCATGATCCGCCCTAACATAGCTCTTTGGAATTGCCATTTCGATCGCCAAACCAACAAAGAATTAAATTCGCCGGTGCTTGAAAAATAGAGAGTGAGGAGCGAGAGATAAAATGAGAATAAATGAACAAAAATAAAGTAGAATAATAGAAAATTTTTAATGGTATTTATATTACACCCAGGAATAACTTTATGCCACGTCAGTTTTTTTTTTTAATTTTCATTTTTTTTTTGTTAAAAAATTTCATTATTTTGGTATATTTACAAAATTTCATTATTTTAAAGAATTTCATTATTTATACTTAACTGTATTGTTTTTTTTTTTTGGCAATATACTTAACTGTATTGTTTGAAATCTTATTTCATGCAGGTGGAAACTGGTTCCTTAGGTGAGACCAAAAGTAAGACCAATATGTTCATAATCTTTTCCGAGGTCTTTCATTAATTTCATACAAGTGTATCAGAATTCTATTAACATTGAGCATATGCCCTAAAGTTAGTAACAGTGTTTTTAAACTCGGATTGATCGGTCGGTCGGACCGGTTCAATCGGGACCCGGAGGCCTATCCGGTCCGAAGAAGGGGTTAATCGGGGGAAGTTTGATCTGGTCAAGATTCGGTCAACAACCAGTTTGACCGGCGGTTGACCCGGACTCGGACTAGATTGGACCGGGTTATTATGATTTTAATGGGGAAAATTTTTTGCAAAAAAACATTTGTTGTCATGGATTCGAACACAAAACTCGGATCGATCGGCCGGTCGGACTGGTTCAACCGAGACCGGTTTGACCGACAGTTGATCTGGACTCGGATCAGATTGGACCGGGTTATTATGATTTTAATGGGAAAAAGTTTTGGAAAAAACATTTGGTGTCATGGATTCGAACACCCAACACTTAATGAGCAAGAAATCTTGTTTTAACCACCAGACCAAAGACTTTTATGTGATATATTTACATCATATATAATATTTATATATAGAATATTAATAATCTAATATATATTAACCTTCTTATGACCCGACCGGTTGACCCGGGACCCAGAGGCCTCAACGGGCCAAGGGCGGGGCCGGGTATGAAAACATTGGTTAGCAATAAATAGTAAATATTAGTTTGTATATGGACAGGTGCAATAGCTTTAATTTTTGTTTCCTCCTCTAAAGTGTGTAGCACTTAAACAAAAATTAAGTTTACTCTTTTCTTCATATGGAAATGAAAGGCCTGAAAAGAGGTTACAATTCTTTTCATATGGAAATGAAAGGCCCGAGGAGAGGTTACAATTCTAGATAATTAAGGGGGATAGGATTTATTATAACATTTATGTGAAAGGAAAGGATAATTACAAAAAAGGGCTCAAGGTCAAGAACTGACTAGAAAGTAACCTAGGGTCCTTTTAGTAATTTGGCAAGTAAGAAAAGACACAAAATGACAAAAAAAAAAAAGTTTAGATGGAGCCTCCTCATCGATCCTCAAAAGGGGCCCTTGGTAAATTTCATGTGTCTTTCAAATAATATTTAGTACACTGTACAGATTAGATTAGATACTGTACAAATGAGATTATTAGAGCAACGATTGAAACGAAGTTTACACTTAAGCTCCGTTTGGTCCCAAAACGGTGGTGAAACGATCAAACGATAGTGAAACGGTTATAGATACATGACCTAAATATTTGCATGACAACTTGGCAATCTATGTCATTTTGAGAAGGACAAAAACAGTATTTAAATTTGAGATTACAAATCTTTAGAATAATCATCAAGAATAATAGAATATGTAGAACATAGAGTATAAATTATGAACAGATATATATATTATAGAACTTGTGTAGATATATATATATATAAAATTTAGGTACACCCCAAAAAGATATTGCAAATACCTATATTAAGTTAATCATATATCATTAGGAAAGAAATTGAAATAAGACAACTAAACTACTACTAATATATTATTTTTAAACGTTAAAATAAGGATTCAGGGCCACAAGGACCCGCTTTAAAAGATGATGAGTTAGGAACATTTTTCCAGATAACATTACATAAATAAATTAGGACTACATAAAACTTTAAACAATATTAATTGCTTTACATAAATGGGAATCCAAAAATTCCCACCTTAATTACTAATTTGTATATATCTGCCTTCCAAGTTTCAGAACATTTCTCCAACTCACATACATTATTACATTTGTCTGAATCCTCTCCTTCACCCTCAGTTTTAATCCAAAACTTCACACATTTTCTGAGTTTAACCAAACCCCATCTCTCTCTTCTCTCTCTCTTTCTGTAATTTGGTTTTGATGGGTGCTCATTTTGCCATTGCTGCAACAATTTTGGTGCTTCTTTCTCTTTTACAGCTGCTGCATGGAGAGCGGCAAGCAAAGGAGAGGAAGGTCTCAACCGCAAAGATAAATGGGTGTGATATTTTTAAAGGGAGTTGGGTTTATGATGAATCTTACCCTCTTTATCAAACACCAAGCTGTCCATTTATCGAGAAGCAATTCGATTGCCATGGAAATGGTCGACCTGATAAAGATTATCTCAAATATAGATGGCAACCCACTTCCTGCAATTTGCCAAGGTAATCTTTTAAGCCCTTCACTTCCAATACTCTGTTCATATGCTCTGTTTTCCTTTTTGGTACACCACTTGTTTGATAAACTGCATAGTTGTTAATAATAGTTGCTTCATTTGTATATATTGCATCATTGTTGTTCTTGTGTTCTTGTTTGATAACCTCACTCTATTATGGCAACATTCATAACATTCGAACTTGAGACCTTAGTAAATTTCTTTAGTTCTAATTCCCGTTGTTGCTTCTTTGAGACCTTATGCCTTGGTACTTTCTTTATGATAATTAGGATTACTTAGAAGATGAGACCTTTCTGGTTATATGTTAGACATGATTAAAATTACTCTCTCTAGGCTATGTTATATTTTAATATATGAATTGGCTATGGTTGATGGATGCTGAGCGGCCTTGTTGTGTGAGACTCTGCCATTGCCATATTATGAAAAGCTTCCTGCTTGTAATTTGTTAGTATTTTAGATGAAAGGGACATTACCAACCAAAGCAAAAACAACAAGAAAGACAAAATTAGTTAGAAGAGTTTATAAGGTTGAGATGGCACTTTTTTGTTTTGTTAGCAAACAAGTTCACGAGCCATGGTCCATGGAAATGGAAAACAACAGTTGCCAAAAAACTTTCTTTTCAGAATCGAATCTTATTTGTTCTCAAATTTCAGTTCTTCTTCTTTCTTTTTTTTTCTTTTTTTTTTAACAAACCAATTTACTTTAATTTTCCTTCTAGCTAGAAACTGGAATCTTTAACCATGTTTGTTTAACTTTCATGTTTGATAGTGATTGTTAAGAAAGGGAACTTGATTGGTATATATATATATTCTATTGTGATAAACTTAGTTATCATCATCAAACACAAGTACACAACTCTAGTTTCAACAACAAAAGCTCTGAAAAGAATGCAATTATTTAGTATGTATTCAGAAACCTTAGCCACCATTTTCAGTTTTCTGCTAGGCAAGTAATTAAAGAGTGTTTTAGTACTTATGAGTTCATAACAACTGAAAGCATTTAAAGTACATTTGATGCAACAGTTATGTTAGTAATACTATAGGGATAAACAGCACTTTGAAGCACAATTAATTAACATTAATTAACTTTATGGTATCTGTCTACGAAAAAGATGCTTGTATTAATGTAAATATACGAGAGTGAACCCACATTAAACTTTTTTAGTTTGGTTCACAAGTAACTGTTGATATCTTATAATCAATGCTCTAACAAATATAGAAAGAAATGAAAAAAGAAAAAGTAAGAGAGACAGAAAAATAAAATTCAAAGACAAAATTAGGGGGTTTCCTAGTAGGTTAGTTAAGCTGCAGTAGTGTTTGTTAACTGCTACTACTTTTTCCCTAAACATCTTTTCTTTAATTTCACGATTTGCTTGAATAAGATAACACCAATGGGAATTTTGAATCCAATATGCTTTTTATAAGACAAGATTGATGCCTTTTGGATTCCATTTCAGTGAAACTTTAATCTCAAGCTGATCAACCTCTCTGTCTCTCTAATGTGGAATTAGATAGATTCCTTTTCTTTGAAGTTAACTCTTCAATGTCACTTCTTGCATTTGCTTGATTACTTCCAGTCTAGCTTTAGGAGGAAACAGCTCAAAACTATCCATTAACAGGACTTCCAAGCAAAATTTCTAATTCTTATATCAGATTAATTAAGGTTCAAAAGATTTAGATGGCAAACTACAATCAAAATCTTTGGAAATGTATAGTTGTCTACTTAGTCTTAAGAATAATTAAAAGATACTTTGAAACCTAAAACTTTGCTAATTCATTAATTGAAAACCCTATAGTCCTCTGCCTATGGCTGAACCTTTTGGTACTTATTTGCAGTCTTATTATGCTATAGTTACCTTCTTGAGGAAAATCAGCAATTCCCAGTGCATAATCAACTTTGTGAAATTAGTTAAGAATTATTTGTTCTAACTAATTTCCCTTTTGCTTCATTGAAATGTGTTGTCCCATGAAACTTGGTCTGGCAACATATGCATTAGCCAGGCTGTGTTGACAAGAATTGAAGGGCACAAAGCTAGGCTTAGGCACACCACACATGTTAACTACTGGGTTGTTTCCATCAACTTTACTCAACCTAATTTCTGTTAGGACTTTTCTCAAACACAATATGGAAATTTCTTGTGGGTCCTTCACCACTAGCCTTGTTTTCCCAATTTCCAAATGACAGATAGGAAAAATGTGTTAAAACATAATTAAAAACAGATTATCACTCCTCTATTATCTTTAATCAGAGTATATATAAAAAGATGAAAATGATTTTACACCAGCAATCCTTAATTATGTTTGTAAGTTGGCTTAATGCAAATTGCAAAAGTTGTTCTTTTTTTGTGGGTGAGTGTGTTGTGTAAGTAACCTCCAAAGTTTTCATTTGCAAAAATCTGCACAAAAGAGTACACGACTTGGCAATAATAGGCAAATGAATATCACCACACATATTTTTTTTTTCTTCTCGGAAAATAGAATCTCTTGTGGGGCATTGATATATAGTTAGATTTTCACATCAATTGACTTTGAAGCCTAGTTAAATTGTGATCAATATTGTTAACAAGTTGCTTTCTTTAATTTTGTCCCTTTTATAAAATTTTTAATGCTTACCTTTTCTTTCTTGTTTATAAATATTTGAAGTGGGAGTTGTATATTACTTGTATTATTGTTATTGTCTAATCTCAATCTTTTCAATAAGATTGTGAGTCAAAATAATTCAATGTCTTATATATGCTTAGTTCCAAATTTTGGAAAGAAAATGTTATAACTATTTGATTTTATAAACCTAAAATAAATAATAATGTGACATTGCTTCACGAGCAAAAGGAACATCTATGCATCAATCAATTGAGCTAAATGTTCAGATCCTAACTAATTGTTCTGATTTCCATATCGTACAACTCAAAAATCGAGATGTTTCATGTGGGATTTATGGAAGCTATGTTGATATTGTAGGTTTAATGGTGAAGATTTTTTATCAAGAACAATTAGGGGGAAGAGCATCATGTTTGTTGGAGACTCTCTCAGTCTCAACCAGTGGCAATCACTCACTTGCATGCTTCACACAGCCGTGCCACACACCCAGTACAAAACTATTACCGTTGGAGGCCTTTCTACATTCACATTTCCGGTAAAGATTTTCATCTTATCAATCTATATATATATAGAGGTGTAAATAGGCCGAGTCGGGTACAAATTTGTCCATTAAACAATATATATGAAGCCTAGTGCAAATGATAGCTAGTTTGTTAATAAGGAGAATTAATTTTTAAATTGGACTTGGTACGTAGGAGTACAATGCTAAATTGATGTTCTCACGTAACGCGTTCCTGGTGGATATTGTGAGCACTCCAAATGGGCGACTTCTTAAGCTTGATTCAATTGAAGGTGGCAAATTATGGAAAGGAACGGATTACTTGATCTTCAATACTTGGCATTGGTGGCTTCATACTGGAAGGAAACAACCGTAAGAGAGTACTTATTACTCGAATTCTCATGAAAACCAATATTGGATTACAATATGTATGAGTTTTATTTTATTTTTGTGGTTTTTTTACAGATGGGACCTAATTAAAGATGGAAATCATACATTAACAGACATGGATCGGTTGGTTGCCTATAAGAAAGGGTTAAATACATGGGCTAAATGGGTTGACGACAATGTTGATCCTTCAAAAACCATGGTTTTCTTTCAAGGAGTCTCTCCTGATCACTTGAAGTGAGTTAAATATATTACAACTCTCAAATCTCAAAATGACACGAATTTGATCAAACAAGTGAAAGAAACAAAGAAATTATAAATTATTATATATATTAATGCTCTTTTTTTACTTGATGACACATTTAACAAATTGTTTAATTTACCCTTTTGTTTGGATGTATTGAATAGTTCAAGTGATTGGGGTGAGCCGAAGGCAACGTTTTGCGAGGGGCAGACGAAGCCAATAAGTGGAGAAATTTACCCAGGAGATCGACATCCGGCGGAGCTAGTGGTGGAGAAGGTGCTGAGGAGCATGTCAAAGCCGGTTTATCTCCTCAATGTGACCACTTTATCACAGCTGAGGAAAGATGGACATCCGTCGGTTTTCGGCCACGGTGGCCACAAAGACATGGACTGCAGCCATTGGTGTTTGGCCGGTGTTCCTGATGCTTGGAATCAACTCCTGTATGCTATGCTCAATCAAAGCTGAATCTGATTATTCAACTTCGTATAGGATTTCATAAAAATTGATTTGTAATTGATAATAGAATAATGTAATATTGCAATTCCGATTAAAATAAAGATTGATGATTGATTATAATTAAAGTAATTGTTATTGTACCTAATTGGATCCATATATAATCTAAGACGTTTCCAACAATTCCATAATAATCATTCTTGAAAATTGATTAGGATCTCGGTCGATCCATTTAGTCTTATTCTTGAATTTTATTATTAAAATAAAATAAAAAATATATAAAAGACAAATAAAAAATAATTATATTTTAAGTTAATAAGTGTATGGGCGAATTGACACTAACATTTCAAGCAAAAAAGAAATTGACACTAACAGCTTCAAATTAAAAAGGGATTCCCTAAGAAAAAGGGATTTTTTTCCCAACCCAAGAAAATAGATTCTCAACCCTATTTTCCCTGCATTTATACTTTATGTTAAGTTAAGATATACTTTTCTCTTCCCACATCTCTTTTCCATATTATCAACATGCAATCAATTTCGGTGCTGATAATCTTGACAAAAAAAGTAATTAATTAACTGATATATAAACTAAACATCATAGATATATAGTATCTATATAAATTAGATCAACAAACAGATTAATTTGAAGAAATGAATTACATATATGTTAGTTGACTTAAATGATATAGAAAATATATATATAAAAAAAAACAAAGATATACTTTTAATAAATCTAAACTAAAAAAATTTTTGTTCATTATATATCTTAGTAGGAAATATTAATATTACATATATATACCTATATATATTATATATTATGTATATAATTGATCAAAATATGATTTTCTATATTTAGATAAAAAAATGAGCAAGATATAGGTAAGTAGTTAGATACAAATGTTATCCCTCTAATTTTAATTTACTATAAATATATTTATAGTATTATTTATATATAGGCATCTTCCACACGTTAAATTTCACTTTGACCCATCATCCTATATCAATATCCTGTCTTTGATTTCAATGGGTGCAAAATTTGGCATCGCATTTCTAGTGCTGTTGCTTGCTGTTTCAAAGCAGCAGCAAGTGAATGGCTATGGGCTGCAGCAAGAAGATTCAGAAGTAGAGGAAGACGAAGTTTGTGCAAGGATAAACGAGAATTCATGTGATCCATTTCAAGGGGATTGGGTTTTCGATGATTCATACCCTCCTTTCAATACCAGTGTATGTCAATTTTTGTCCTTAGACCAACATTATGATTGTCAGTATAGTGGTCGACCTGATGGGGATTATCTCAAATATCGATGGCAGCCTACTGACTGTGACTTGCCAAGGTACAAATTTTCAACTTTTGCATATTAATTTTGATTCTGATATTCAATTGAAAATTTAACATAACAAATCAAATTGTTTGATATGTAGGATTGATACTGAAGATTTCTTATCAAGATTGAGGGGTAAGAAACTTTTGTTTGTTGGGGAGCATTTTGGTTTCAACCAGTACCAATCACTCACTTGCACTCTTGTTGCGTCTTCCAAAAGAAGTCTTCTGTACAATGCTTTCACTTCTGAAGATAACTCCACATTTCGTTTTCCGGTAAGTTCTAAATCCGATTCAAACGATAGTTAATAGTATATGTCATCAGCCATTTGACCTGGTGGTAATTCTAGTGGCTAGGGTTTGATCATAATTACCAGTCTCAACTAGTTGATAGTATATAACTTCTTTTACAAGTAATACATATATTTTGTTGCACTTGCCAGGAATATGATGATGCTAGGGTGTATTACACCCCTAAACCATTCCTAGTGGATCTTATAAGCGATCCAGCTAAGGGGAGAGTTCTTAAAATTGATTCGATTGGCGGCGGCAGCGGGAAAACAGCATGGAAAGATATGGATGTCTTGATCTTCAATTCTTGGTATTCATGGACCGATAGTAATAACAAATTGTAAGATTGGTTCCGAATTTCTCTATTGTTTTAATCATTTCAAAGCGCATTAATTATAGAGTTTTTATTTTGTTGTGATTTTGCAGATGGGATTACATTGAAGAAGGTAATAATACAATAACAGATATAGATCCCTTGGTTGCTTACGAGAAAGGGTTAAACACATGGGCTAAATGGGTTGATGCCAACATTAATGCTTCAAAAACCATGGTTTTCTTTCAAGGAATATCCCCTGATCACACAGAGTAAGTCCAATTAATGTATTTTATTGATAAGGATTCTAAGTTTTGATACAAAATGTTAAGAAATTATATTTGAATTCATGTCTGCAGGCTAAATGATGGGAAAAGTTGCTTGGAGGAAACAAAGCCGAGGCCTTTTAGTGAAGCAAAGAATTTGGAAAAAGTAGTGAAAGGGCAACAAGTGGTGGAGAGAGTGCTAGGGAGAATGTCGACTCCTGTTTATTTGTTGAATGTTACAACTCTTTCAAATCTAAGAACAGATTCACACCCTTCCAACTATGGTAATGGTCCTTTGGACTGCATCTATTGGTGTCTCTCTGGTGTTCTTGATGCTTGGAATCAACTCCTATATGCTTTTCTGATTCAAAGTTGAAAAAAGATTAATTCCAATCTAAATTTTATTCTTTTAGGTTCAAGATGTTATTAGTTTTAGGAGATAGTTTCCAAGTTTGTAAGGTTGCAATTATAAAAATCCCATTTTGATTTAATTAAATGTGATTGTGGAATGACTTTGACAGTTATTTCTAAATATTTAACAAGTCAGTTTGCATACCCTGTAAAGAAATCAAGGCCTTCCCTTAGGGAACCTCTTCGAATCATTTCTTAATTAAATTACATATATCTGGGTAAATGCATTCAGAGGAAAGTTCCTTGCTGTGCATAACGAAGCTCGGGCAGATGCAGGGGTGGTGGCGCCCTTGGGCATGTTTTGTGCTCGAGCTTCGTTATGCACAGAAAGGAACTCCTCTGGCCTATTAGTATTTTGTGCTACTACATATTCAACTAGAGCCAGACGAATGATCAGTGATGATGCCATCATGAAACTTGAAAAGGAAAATCTACTTCTGCTTGTGGATTCCATCTTTTTTTCTTTGTTTTTCCAAAATCAGAAAGCAGATGAATTTAGAGGATTGGTTCAACTTCTTCGGGAACATGCAGGGGTTTATATAACAGGGGATTCATAGAGTAGGAAATGGGAAGTTGAAAGATTGTTTTCAGTTGAGATATAGGGCTGAAAGATTGTGATGAATTGTTTAACTAGTGTGGCACCTTAATTCAAGCTAATTTCCTTTAATTCAAAGATTTTGCTGAATGTTGGCAATACAAATATTTCATGCCTTCTCACACACCATGATTTCAGAACAAACAAGTACTATATTGTATTAAGCATATATTTCATGCCTTCCATTAAACAATGAGTAATTATTTGATACACCGGCGGTGTAAATTTTGGACTCCACAAGCGGGGTGTGGAGTTGACACATGTTCATTTTTTGAATTAATCAAGTTTTAAATATTTCAATCTAGTCCCTAGAGGACACATGTCACCCTTCAGGATCGTATGTGTAGTCTGCTATATTTCAATCTAGTCCCTAAAGGACACATGTCACCCTTCAGGATCGTATGTGTAGTCTGCTATCCACTGACGGTGTATTGTATATTTAGCCTTAAATAATTGCTAGAATTTAACCATATTAGGAGGATATATATTATATAGGGTTTATAATTGCTAGAATTTAACCATATTAGGAGGATATATATTATATAGGGTTTATATATAATATACCGTCAGTGGAGTTTAGCAGACTGCACAACCGGGTCTTGAAGGGTGATATGTGTCCCTAGGGACTAGATTAAAATATTTAAAATTTAATTAATTTAAAAAATGAACATGTGTCAACTTCACAACCTGGTTGTATCAAATAATTATAGGGTAATTATTTGATACACCGGTGGTGTAAATTTTGGACTCCACAATCAGGTTGTGGAGTTGACACATGTCCATTTTTTAAATTAATTAAGTTTTAAATATTTCAATTTAGTTCCTAGAGGACACATGTCACCCTTCAGGACCCGCTTGTGTAGTCTGTTAAACTCCACCACCGATGTATTATATAATTTGCCATAATTATATCTTTATTAAAGAATGTTAAGTATTCTTAAGCATAACTTTGTCTGCACATTTACAACAAAAAAAAACTGTCTGCACATCAATTGGCTTACAGAGTCATAGCTTAAGCTTAATCACATCCATGCTCACGTTAGAATTATTCTCTTCTATCATGCAATAACATCTCTTAATTAGGACTCTTTTGCTGTTCTTATATTCATTTCTTCCTTTTTAATTATTTGTGTTGGTGATGCTTTGATCACTTCGCTGTCACTCGTGTGTTTATTATCGAAAATATGTTATGTATGTGTAATGCAACTTTCCAATTCAATTTATATATATATCCTACCACACATGTCCCCCTCTAAATTATACAACCGGTCAATTTATCACAATATATCTAGAATTTACCTCAAAATTTTATTTGTATATAGTGTGCGACTAAACTTGTACATATACATTGGCTCCCTGAATTAGTTGATGGGTTAATTTTGATGAGAGTTGAAACCCATTTAACTCTGTTTTTTGTTTACTAAATTGATTGGTGCTTTGGAGATAAATAAATTAGATAATAATCATACTTGTAGAGATAATTATGTATGAAAAAGAAAAGAAAAAAAATAATTATATCTAAGGAACATATTAGATACTATGATGATTTATATGTATAGTAGACTAAAGTTTTATTTTTTAAGGTAAAAAAAAAACTAAGGTTTGCGATAACTCCTAGAACGCATAATTTTCGATCGACGCTCATCATGAAATGCAACCTGCAGCAAAATGGACTTTGCAGTGAAATGAAGTTTGAAACTTAGAATACTTCTCATTATTTTGGTAAATTATAAACTCTATACACTATAAAATCGCTCAGTTAACCACACCTGCAGACACCACCTATTCTCGACTCGAGTTTAACCTGCGAATCTATTTTTAATAATAATTACTCTGCTTTATTTGATTGTAATCAATGGGTGCTAAAATTGGCATAGCCACATTTCTAGCATTGCTGCTTCTGATCAAGCAAGAGGTGCATGGGCAATTCCAATTCCAGCAAGTGGAGGAAGCTGAGGAAGTTTGTGCAACGATAAACGAGGGTTCGTGTGATCCCTTTAAAGGGAAATGGGTTTTTGATGATTCATACCCTCTTTCGGAGAGTAACACATGTCAATTAATTTTCATGTTGGATCGAAACTATCTCTGTGAGGCCAATGGTCGACTTGATACTGATTATCGTAAATATAGATGGCAGCCTAATGATTGTGATTTACCAAGGTAATTTCAATTTTACTTATTGATCAATTACTTTTTTTTTTCATTTCATATGTTGCATAATTATTTTGGTGATGCAGGTTTGATGCTGAAGATTTCGTAGTAAGATTTAGAGGGAAAAAGATCATGTTTGTTGGCGAGCATTTAGGCTACAATCAGTTGCAATCACTCGTTTGCATGCTCTACTCATCTTTACCACCCACTTCTTTTGGATCGGGCCAAAGTGATGGCTTCCAAAATGTCACTTTTTCAGTAAGACTTCATATCTCTATTAAAAATATTATTATTAGGTGTTATTTTATAGATAGAAAACCAGTAATTAACATGTTAACACATCGCAATTTCCAGAATTACAATGTTGAAATCTTATTCTCCCCCAGTCCATTCTTGGTGGATCTTGAAAATAAAGTTCTCAAACTTGACACGATTGACAAAATCTCCTCCACAACCGACATTGGCAAAGCAAAATGGACCGATGCGGATGTCTTGATCTTCAATTCTTGGTATTCATGGCTAAGCACTACCGATAAACTGTAAGAATTATATTGATCGAATTCCAATTTCAATTTCTAATCACATACAATAATATATATATATATATTAAGTATTTTGTTCATTTAATTATTTACAGATGGAATACCATTGAAGATGGAAACAAAACAGTAACCGAAATGGATCCCTTGGTTGCCTACGAAAAAGGGTTGAACACATGGGCTAAATGGGTTGATGACAACATTGATCCTTCAAAAACCACTGTTTTCTTTCAAGGAACCTCCCCTGATCACTGGAAGTAAGTTAAATTAATTAATTTTCCACTTATAATCCAACATTAATTAATTTAATTGTCTTTGACATGTTTAATTGAATTTATTATGTCAGCATAAATAATGAAGATGGTAACACTTGTGCCGGTGTGACACAACCTGCAAGCAAAGCAAGCCCTTCGGAAACCATAGTTGCAGGGCAGAAAATTGTGGAGAAAGTGCTGGGGAAGATGACAAATCCTGTTTATTTTCTCAACATTACAAACCTGTCACAGCTCCGACCCGACGGCCATCCTTCGAAATACGGTCCTCTCCCAAATCAGAATGATTGTATCTATTGGTGCCTCTCTGGTGTTGCGGATACTTGGAATCAACTCCTCTATGCTTTTCTTCTTCAACTCTCAAATTAATATTTCACAAGATTTTCAATACCAATTTTAAACTTATAATTAGTTATAGGTTTGGTTAATCTTTTCAACTTTAGTTACTGGGGTGTTTCCCTATCTTACTAGATGATGACTAGATTATATCATTATTATGATGTTAATCAAATTAGGAGAGTTTTAGTTGATGATGGTTATCTTGGTTTAAATTGATTTATATCAATATCAATTACTATAAAGTTTATTTTATAATTATTTTGTAGGGTATATTTTATGATGAAGAATTACTAATTGCAATGGATATTGAGCAATAATTAAGATTTAGATTCAGTTCAAATTCACAGCCAACATTTTCCTTCTGGCTAGCCGGGTTTGCTAAATCTACTAAAGCTAAAGGCCTACTCGCTGAATGGTGGCCGGGTGAAGCATCATGGGCCAGCTTGACAGGCTTTAAATAAGTTAGTGTTGTTTCTAGTGTTTTTGGGCTAACAGGTTGGACCCAAGATTTCTCCAAAACAAACTTTGGTCATGATAGAAATAAAATAAGTGCTATGAGAGTTTTCTCCATTTAGTCGGGTTAAAATAGACCAAAATAGTTATCTAAATTAAACTAGAATAGACCAAAATAGTTATCTAAAATAGTCATCTAAATTAAAATAGACCAAACCAAAATAGTTATCTAAAATAGTCTCTAAATTAAGATAAACCAAACCAAAATAGTTATCTAAAACAGTCTCTAAACTAATAGTCGAGATTCAATGTAAGTGTTACTGTTACACCAATGCAGTACCAAAATTTGCTAAGAGATATAAAAAATTAAAAATACAAATTTGATCCTCTCATAAAATACATATTCTATCCTCCATAATGGGCTTTAAACTACTATTGCTTAAAAAAATCGCTCTCGGATTATTTAATACTATAGATAGTGAGATACTCGTACACTTTTTCTTTTCTTTTTTTTGCCAAAAGAGATGCTCATACACTTAACCCGTGCACATACATGAATATTTTGTTCAATTGATTGATGCATCTCATTATGTATTATTATTATTATGTACTTATTAATTTATCTATTATGGCAGGATTCTAAAAGCTAACTCGAACAGATTTTTCATGGAAGTGATTGCATTTGCATCTCAATTACTCGATTTATGTATAATACTAATCTAAAACCAATTAGCAATCTTATGTGATTTTAGAGGCCCTATCTAGATAATTAGAGTATTCACAAGAGAATAAAAGATAAAAGAAATGGCAAAAAATTAAATTAGACTCAACAATTGAATTCTAAACTTTTTGAGCAACAAAGCAAATTCCTTTATGTACCATCTAATAAAGAAAAGTGTTCTAAACCTGTAGTGCATGTTATAAAGAAGAAGAAACCGATCAAATAAAATAAACCCTCAAAAGCAACCAATTATTAAGGCTTTCTTTTCCTTCTTCGTCTCCTTCAATCAGCTTTCTACTTTTTCACATTGCCTTGTTTTCTACCACTACCACTTCCGCTAAGTTTCAGCCCAAAAACCTTTTTAAATTTCTCAAACAGCACCTTGGCAACTCCACGAGTCTTTCTCATCACACTCACCTGATTACTCAACTGCTTCTTAAACATTGCCGCCGATTTCTTCTTCTTCTTCTTCTTCCTCTTCTTCTCCTCCACAACCAGTTGTTTGACAGAATTCCCCAAACAAGCCCCAGTCCCGGAAAACGCCGCAACCAGCTGTGGATATAAAAGTTTCAACGACCCTATGAATTTCTCAGACGGAAAAAAACCATTTGATGATGTTCCAGCGCCATCGTTTTTAAAGTAGCCAGCTTTGAAACTTCCATTTGCGTAACTCTTACAAGCCAAAAGTATCGAGAACCCACGCTCTCTAAAATGCGCAGCAACAAATTCTTCGAAATTCTTGGGCGGTTTCCTCAGTAAAAGCAACATCGATTTACAAGAAATGATAAAAACATCCTCGTTATAAGCAACAGACTTTTTTTCCCAGTAGGATTTTCCAGGCCAAATCCCATATCCCGGTTCATTAAAGTAAGGCTTTTCATTAAGAACCAAAGCTTGGATCGAAACCAATACCTGAAGCATGGTCGACTCTTTGGGGTTCCATTTTTCGCCTTTTCTTCCGGGCCACGTGTTCACCAAACTCAAACAGACCCGCCCGTTTGCATACAGGTTTGGGTTGATCCGGTACCCGAATGATCGGTAATAGACAAGGGGAGGTCTGGCCGGATAATCAGAGGGGAGTGCTAAGTCAAAGAAAAAGAGTCCGTCGTGGTACGGTGTACCGGCGGCTCCGATGATCGCCGCTCGCAAGAGATCGATGCGTTTCTCGTAGACTCGTACGATAATGGAATCTGGGAGATTTTTCTCCAGGATTCTCCACTCTTGCATGATCTTCTTGTGGACCCCATTCGCCGTGTTGGCCAATTGATCGGATTTGGACTTGAAAGAGTTGAGAAAGTAATGGTCGGATTCATCCGAAACGACGTCGAATTTGGGGACGACGCCGATTTCTTCGACTTCACAGCTGCCACTGGCGGCGGAGTTGGAGTGAACTGAAAGGGCCATGGTTGTGTTGTGGTTTCATGGGACTTTCGTTTGTGAAATGTGAAGTGATTTATGATCGAAAGCAAGAAACTGGGTCCCAACAAGTAAAAAATGGACGGTGATTATTGCTCAGAACACTTTGATCAAACGGTGAGTGATTTTAAAGCAACATTTGTGGGCCCATAGAGAAGTAGGTCCGGTCCAATTCTAAAGCGACAAGTAATTTCGTCATGCTCTTTTTCTTTTTGCCGTTTAATTTTGCAAGGCGAGTGGTGAGTCACTCGTGAGATTGAGAATATTATTACTTCAGCATTTGAAACTGCTTACTGAGAATTAGGACTTTTGCTTCTTTTACTTATTGACCATTTCAATTTCATCAGCTCATCTCTTTGCTTGTTTCTGGCAATAATTCATAGTGAATTTCTTGTGAAATTCACATGGCTTTCCCATTCAACTTCCAAGTATAAGAAATTTCCAAGAAAATGTAGCACATTTACTTCAAAGTTCTGATTCTGAAGAATATATATGCAAAATTGAAGAAAAAGACATTATTGCTCATATGTAGCTACTAGGTTAGATGTTTGTAAATGGTAAAGAAAGATAGAGAGGATCCATCAACTTATTTGGTAAGGCTAGGATGATAGTGAATAATATAATACTAATGGAAGAATTGGGGATTTTTTTTTCTTACAAACCTCCTCCCAATCCTGGTCTCAGTAGCCACATTTGGCCTTGATTAATTAGGACCGGCATCTAATAGCCACATTTAACTTTCATTAATCCAGAGTCGAGTCTTGTCGTATTCCAATTGAGAAGAAGCTCTACTAATGTCTATTGTTAAGGGCCAAAATTAGGGTAGGTCCAAGTCTAATTTTGGTAAGGCTAGGATGATGGTGAACTGAATAATACTCCCCTATTCTCATATTATATGTCCCTTTTGGGTCAAAGTTTCCTAATTTTGACCTTTAATTATAAAAAAATTATATAAAAATAAATTTTAAGAAATTATGTTTTGATTAAGTCAAGTCTTTAACTTTTCAAAACATATTTTTCGAAAATTTGATTGTATATATATTTTTTGTAATTAAAGGTCAAATGTATGATTAGTTTGACCCAAAAGGGACAGAAAATATGGAACAGAGGAAGTATATAATACCAATGGAAGAACTGGCGTTTTTTTTTTCCCCTTACAACCCTCATCTTGTATCGTAGCCACATTTGGCCTTGATTAATAAAGACCGACATCTAATAGCCACATTTGACTTTGATTAATCCAGAGTCGAGTCTTGTCGTATTCCAATTAAGAAGAACCTCTACTAACGTCTATTGTTAAAGGCCAGAATTGGGGTAGATCCAAGTCCCAAATATCCCCACACATTTCCTTTCAAACACACACATAAAAGCTCATTTCTCTCTCTAATACCCCAAAACACATTAAACACATTTGGTCTTTTTCACCCAAATATTAAAGGCCCAAAAACATGAGTCATATCTAAATACATGGGTCATATCATCCAAATGGCAAAGAAAGCCCAAAGCACACTAACACATGGGTTACGCTACTAATTAATGCTGAGATTTGACACAAAAATCACCTTCCTCACATAATCAACTTCTTGCTGCAGAAATTACAGCCAAAACCTAAGGAAGTATTTGATTCAAATTAAAAGCAATGATCTTGATTATCCTTTCAAGCACTGATTACTGATTATTGCTCATTTACAAAACACAACATAGACCAAATCCATAGTGGAAAATATCTATAGAAGCGTGGATTGAACGAGGATCATGAAAAGTTAAAACCCTCCCAACAGATACTTTTTCAATATGGAACTTGTGTTCTCATTCTTATCATGATAAAGATTACTTAACATCTCAACCAATTACACATTGGTCTATTCTTTCCCCTTTTGTTCATTAATTTATTTTAGATTTTTTAAGATTTGTAGACACTTTTTTATAGCAAGATTTGTAGACATTTGGTTGCTAGGTTAAATTGGGAAAAAAAAAATCTATATGGCTCATGCACTATGACTTATGAGCACAATGGGTAATTAATCAATCAAGGTGAGTACAATCCAAAATTACAAATAAAATAGAAGAAATTAAGAATCATCACCAAGTGCATCCGCCCCTGGCAACTTACTAGGGGGATTTGTAAAATAAAAAAGAACAAAATCATATATATTAATAAAGTAGAAAATCTCACACAAAAAAGTGGATACCTACACTAATTTCAATTATATATGCATGTGAAAAATAGATATTCCTCCTTTTCCTCTCTTCACTCATTGATTTCTTCTCTTCACTCCGTTTCTTCTCTCTAGTAGACAAGCATATATAGGTTTTTTTTTTTTTTTTTTTTTTTTGAGGTATGCCTTTGATTAGGCTTTAATTTCCTGTAGAGGAAAGTGTTTTTGGCTTAGCTACATATATATAAGCAACTTCTTGGATATTTCTGCTTTGCCTTTCCTTGAAAAAAAGTTAAAGAAAGCTCAAACAAACAAAGCCACGCTCTTACCCAAATTGGGGTTCAACCGAATGAATGATAATGCACCAACTATTAAACAATTTCTGAAGGCAAAACAGAGATATAATGCCAATATACCGTATATTTTTGGGTATGTACGTCGTCAAAACTCTCGTCAAAGTCTCCAACTTAGGTAAACTCCCACAAAAATCTTATCAGTGTCATTTCAAAAGCAACTTGATATAGACAATTATGGTCATGAACTTTGTAAAAAAGGAACAAAATAACTTTAAATTTCTAAAATTGTTAATTCCATACGAGAACTTGTAAGATGGACAATTTAGCCTTTTTGGACAAAAATTAGTTAATTTCCGTTAACAATTTGATCATAATTGAATGAAATTTATAAGAGCCATACTAATTTTTGTAAAAAAGGGGCTAATTCAGTCCATTTGTTATCGGAATTTAACCAATTTCCATAAAAAATGGCTATAATTTGTCTATTTTTTACAAATTAAAGTGTGCAATTGACAATTATGGAAGTTCTAATTTCCATCCAAAATGATTATAATTTGTCCACTTTTTACAAATTCAGATGTGCAATTGACAATTTTGGAAGTTCAAGTGGTAATTTTTTTCTTAAACAAATTAAAGGGGCAAAATGTTTATTAAGCTTTTTTTTTTCTTTGTCTTACATGAGAGGGAGGGGGAAGAGTGGGGTTCGAAGCCCTACCCTTTAGATGGACTTTCAAGTCTCTAACCATTAGGCCAAAAGGTGAGAGTTCCTGCTATTAAGCCTTTTTGAAGACGCTTGTTTATACACAAATTTATTCAAGTTTGAAATTTGTCACTTTTTATTGGTTTTTTGTACGAGTTTAACAAATTACATAGTTGCCAAGATATTATCTGCAGCTGGAGTTTGTAGAAAAAAAAGCAACTGCAAAAATGTATGCACGTTTTTTTTTCTCCTTTACAGTCCCAAATTCAAAGGAGATATTAAAGCCTAAATTAAAAGTTTTAAAAGCTTTTATATGAACCGGCGACACCAAAATAAAACGATTGCTTTCAAGAAAGTTACTCAATTTACATTAATTTTCCTTTAACCAAGGAATTGATTACTTGAAGTACTGAATCAATCAACTCTACAATATACTGATAATTAAGGGAGAAAAATTAAGAACATATGTGAATTAACTGTTCTTTCTTTTTCTTACTGTAATATATAAGTCTGTTTTTGTTTCAACGACTCACCCAAACTTGGAGAAAGTGTGAGAAAAATAGAGAGACTCATTCCCCCATTGACGTCTATTTCAAAGATCATCTTTTTTCCCCTCATTCAATCCTTCGTCTATAAAAGACACAAAAACTCTCTCAATGCCATTTCTCTGCCTCTCTCTCTGTTACAATATTGCCCCAAATCCAAAATTATCTGAGTTCTAAACAAACAGATTTAATTTCTCTCTGTTTTGTTGTGGTCAATCAAAAGTTATAAGAGATTAGAGTGATGGGACTATTGGGTTTTGTAGCATTAATAATAATCTGGTTTGGTAACATTGGAATTTGGCAGCAAGTGCATGTGCATGGAAGGGAAGCATGTAATGTTTACAAAGGGGAATGGGTTTATGATGCTTCGTATCCTCCTTACAATTCATCTCAATGCCCTTTCCTTATTAAAGAATTCAATTGCCAGAACAATGGTCGACCAGACAAACTCTATCTCAAGTTTAGATGGCAACCCACTTCTTGCAATTTGCCAAGGTAATGTTTTAATGCTCCATTACAATTGGTTAATGGTCTTAGTGAAAGCCTTAATGATTTCGGTTTCAACTTGAGACTAAACTTTATAATTTGTTTGGTTATATTAATTCTGAGATGGATTTTTTTTTGCAACCAATAATAATATTTACTTATTATATGTCTGAAATTTATTTTATATTGTAAATACATATCATAGCACATAAAACATGGATTTAATTGAAGCCTAATAATAAAATTGATGGTGAATTAAGCAGGTTCAATGGCAGAGATTTCTTACGAAGATTCAGAGGGAAAAAAATCATGTTTGTTGGTGACTCACTCAGCTCAAATCAATGGCAATCCCTCACATGTTTGCTTTATACATCTGTTCCTCAAGCCAAATACACCTTGAAAAGGATTGGAGGCCTCTCCACTCTCACTTTCCCGGTAATATTTTGAAGTTTTTTTTTTTTTTTTTTTTTCATATCCTTTTAATGCATGTTTTGAGAACGAAAATCCTTGCCTCAATTTTGGTGCCCCACTTGTGCCCCATCCATCAAATAATGACACGTGTCTCTCTTCAGTTTTTAATGTTATTCCTTGTTTGCGTAATTAAATTAAATTTTATATTTTCATTCTAAAACCCTATGAGGAATGTATTAAAATTTAGGACTAACCCTTATATATAATTATTTATTGTTAATATGGGGCTAAACCTGGTGTTTATGTGGGTTTCTTATTTTCTTTTCTTGTATAAATATACTTGTTAAAACTTAAAAACAAACAAGGTATAACACAAGAGACATGTGGCATGATTTGGTGAATGGGGCATGAAATGAGGCACAAAACTTGGGGCAGGGGATCTCCATCCATGTTTTGAACATCACAATATTTTATTAATCTAGAGATTAATTGCTGATTTGGATTAGTCAGAGCGAAACTCTGGATAGCAGATGGGGTAAAAAAAAATTGCTGATTTGATATTCATTTTAGGCTCATGGAGTTTCAATAATGTTCTCTCGCAATGCATATCTGGTTGATATTGTTAAGGCAAATCAAGGGCGAGTTCTAAAACTTGACTCGGTCGTTGAAAGTGGACAGCTTTGGAAAGAGGCTGATGTCTTAATCTTTGATACTTGGCATTGGTGGCTTCACACCGGAAGGAAACAACCGTGAGTTTATTCACTATAATAAACCTTTTCAATTCGTCTTTATTTACTTCCAAATTATTATTAATTATTAATTAAGAGCATATGAATAGGGATTTATTTATGGGTGTATAATTTTGGGTATAAATATACAAAGATTGACGTTACAGATGGGATTATGTGGAGGATGCTAAGATAACTCTCAAAGACATGAACCGAATGGTTGCCTATGAGAAGGCATTGATGACATGGGCGAGATGGGTAAACTTGAATGTCGATCCTACTAAAACTAAGGTGTTCTTCCAAGGGGTCTCTCCTGATCATATGAAGTAAGTTTATTATTATTATTAATTAATTAATTATTAATTATATAATGATCAATCAAGTCTTAAATCTTGCGTGAAATACTCGATTTGGGTATAAATTTGTTAATTGAATAAATCGAGTCTAAATCCTTGCAGGATTTAATAAATCAATGCTATTTTGGATGAAAATGGGCAAAATTTGTTTAATATGATGTTACTATAATTTAGTACAATCTTTCGATTCAAGTCTATTTTCATTCAAAGTAGACGCAATTTGTTAAACCTCACAAAGATTTAGACTCATATGTTTCAATTAAAAGATTTAATCTCAAAATTAAAAAAAATAGATCTAAGTTAAACTTTAATAATCACCCTTCTAGATCTGTACGTGCAGTCTGCTAAACTCTAAACGGTGTATATATTGAATAATTTTCCTAAGGTCACATAATCTATATATTTTCTCATCTAATTTGGGCATGTGAAATTAGGCCTTTTATACTGATTGACTTGGGGCTCTAAATTTTCTTGTTGGTAATAGCTCGAGGGATTGGGCTGATTCAACAGCAAAGACTTGCAGGGGGGAAATGCAGCCAATGTCAAGCATTCCAGGACGTCTACATCCTGCCCAAGTTGTTTTAGAGAAAGTGTTACAAAGTGTGACAAAGCCAGTTCATTTGCTCGACATAACATACTCGTCCCAACTAAGAAAGGACGGCCACCCAGAAGCCTTCTTCAGCTACGGCGGCCACCGCGGCACCGATTGTACACATTGGTGTCTCCCCGGAGTTCCTGATACTTGGAACCAATTGCTATACACAGCTCTCATCCAAAGTTGAAGGCTCCACTCCACTTCGTAGTTTATTTACATATTAAACGGCTTAATGATTTATTTGGCCCTCAACTTATATAAAAAAGGGCCAAATAATTGACTCCCATCTTTAATTTTGGCCAATGTTACGAACACACAATTAATTTTGGCCAAATTGACCTTTTTTGAGACAACGGACTAACAGTCCGTTACATCTGCTGATGTCAGCAGGTCACATGGCAAAAAAAATTCCACATGGCAAAATTATTATTTTCTAAATTTTTTTTTACACAAAAGTAAATTCAATTGGCCGGGCCAAGGGATCTTATAATTCAAAATGATTTTTTATATAAAAGATAATTCTTTTTGACCCTCCAATTTGTCCCTCCAACTTGACCCTCCTAATAATTAAGGAAATAAATTAAATCCAAGTTAAGCCCCCCTAATAATTAAGGTAAGAAATTAAATTCAGATTTAGTCCCTAGTTATAAATATGGAGAGTTTGAGGGTAAATCCCTTGATTTTAGGCTATTATTGAATAGGGTTTCAGAAATTATCGTAAGGTTTCTGATGACACGTCTGGAGGGACAAATTGGAGGGACAAGTTAGAGGGTCATGTAGCATGTAGCAATACTCATAAAGGATAATATTTTTTTCCATGTGGCCTACTGACGTCAACAAATTTAGCGACCGTTAGTCTGCCGTCTCAAAAAGGGACCTACTTGGTCAAAATTGAGAGTTCAGAGATGAAATTTGCCAAAATTAAACTTGGAGACACTTACTTAACCCTTTTCTATAAGTTCGGGGCGGGCCAAATAGATCATTAAGCCTGGAACAAAACTAAAGTTATGTTTTTTTTAGCCAAAAACTAATGTTATGGTTAATATTGTTCATTTTAATAGTTATACACGTCATTGGAATTTTTAAACTCTACAAGTGAGTTAAGAAGTATATATACTCTATTTTTTAATTAATTATGTATTTATTATTTAATATTATTACTTAAAATGACACATATCAACCCTTTAACTATGTTAATGTAATATGTTAAACTCTACCTTTTCTTATAACTAGTCTTTACTTCCACGTGCGTTGCACGTGATCCAAACTCGATAATCCGTCCAATCCAGCCGAACGACTTGATCAGAGAAATTAAACGACCGACGACCCGACAAACTCGTAATCCGAATGACACGTGAAATTAACCTGGATGACCCAAAGATACTATAAACTAAAATTATATTTTATTCAGTAAAATCCACATTGTTATAATTTTAACCATTCTGAACTATAATTTATTCAATAATAATTATATTATTGCTATAATTTTACCTATTATGATTAAATTTGCTAAACTTCATTATATGAACAATTATTATATATGAATAAATACTAAATAAGATTATAATTAGTAATTTGTTTTTTACAGAATGAATAAATAATAATAATTAATTAGTAATTTCTTGACAATTTTTCTATTAGGAAAGAACATAAATTTAGATATTATATTTAATATTTATTTGAACATACACCCCACTTCATACTTAATTACATATTTAATATTCAAAATTATTAATATATAAAGGGACACATGTCAACTCTTTAACCCGTATATGCAGTTTACTAAACTTAACCGATAGTGGATTGTAAAATAAATTGAATAATTAAGACATTAAATAAATTTAAGAATTAAACATTAAAAAATTCAAGACTGACCCAATTGATCCGAGTCCTAGACCCGAAAAACCCAAAACCCGAATGATCAAGAACCCGAGTAACCTGAGGTCAAAACCCGAACTAGCATGACCCTAAACCCAGCAAATCCGAGACCCGAATGACCTGAACCAAGATGAGCCGAAACCCGAATGACCCGAGAAAATTACCTGACACATTTGACCTGATCCAAGATGACCCGAACCTGAAACCCGTCCAACCCGCCCGATTGACTATTTTTTTTTTTTGCATTAACTCCTATAACTTTATAAGTCAAAGGAAATAATTGTATGTTACTCTTCTTTTTATTTTTAAAAATTTTAAATTCTTGTTATACACTCCACTACATTAAACTACCAATACGTACACTTCAAAAATAGAAAAAATCAATCACAATAATTAAATTTTAAATAAATTTTTAACTTAATTAGTTTTAAAAAATATGAATAATTAATTATTAGACACCTTCTTTTTAACTTTTAAACTTGATAATAATACTTTTATTAGTTTATATTATAATTGAAATGGGTCCAAACTCCAAACCTACCAAAAAGCCTCCAATTTTTTTAAAATTAAAATGGTAAAAATAAAATATTTATAAAAAATATTGAATTTAATTAAATAAAAATAGAGTTTTTAGTAGAATAACTGTAAAAGTTTATTTCTAAAGAAAATTGTAAAATTTAAACAAATTTATTTAAGGAATATTTTTAAAAATTGTAATATATCTAAGTTTTTAAATTAAATTAGTAAAATGGTAAAAATAAAATAGGTATATAAATAAAAAAAATAGAGTTTTTATTTGAGTAAAACTATAAAAGTATATTTAAAAATTTTAATATATAAAAGTAAAAATTAAATAGTTACAAGGATATTAGATTTAATTAAATAAAAATAGAGTTTTTAGTTGAGTAAAACTATAAAAGATTAAACAATGGCATTTAAAAAATATATTTGAAAAATAAGGGTATAATGGACAGATATATACGAAAAATAAGGATATAATAGGTGATTCAAAAGTTTTACAAAACTCGTACTTTTATATATAGTATAGATAATTATAATATATATAGCTAGTTTTGAATTTGAACTATGACTTCTCTATTTTCACGTGGCAGTAGATGCTTGATAGGGACCTCTAGTAAAACTCCTACCACTTCTTGGAGATAATAGGATATTGGAGGGCGTTTTGAGGTCTTGGTTTATTTTCATATTCTTGTAACAAAAAAAAAGGAGAGAAAAAAAAAGAGGGAGGGACAGAGACATTCATGGAATGGAATATTATTAAAGTTGTCGAAAATTACTTTTTGGAGTTTGGAGTAAATAACAAACGCAAAATATGTATGCACGTTTTTTTTTCCTTACAGTTTCCCAAAATTAGAGGTGATTTTAAAGCCCATATAACTATTACCTAAAATAAAAGTACTTAACTTACATTAAATTTCCTTTAACTAGGGAATTGATTACTTGCATATTGAGGAGCCTTCGGCTCAATGGTAATTGTATGTTCCTTGAAACCATTATGTGTGGTTTGTCTCGTAAGGCTTGTACTCCTTTGTGAGTTTTGTT
This sequence comes from Corchorus olitorius, assembly GCA_001974825.2. NCBI lineage: Eukaryota > Viridiplantae > Streptophyta > Magnoliopsida > Malvales > Malvaceae > Corchorus > Corchorus olitorius. The sequence goes on from AWUE01021801.1 coordinate 27,943, forward strand.
AATTAGTCCGTATAGCTTCAAAAAGGTATTGTTTTATCTTTGTAAATTCTCATTACAATGTTTAAGCTTAAAGATATATTATATATGGGTAATTATTTGATACACCGGCGGTGGAAATTTTGGATTCCACAAGCGGGTTGTGGAGTTGACATATGTCCATTTTTTGAATTAATTAAGTTTTAAATATTTCAATCTAGTCCCTAGAGAACACATGTCACCCTTCAGAACCCGCTTGTGTAGTCTGCTAAACTCCACCGCCGGTGTATTGTATAATTTGCCATTATATATTTGATTGTAATAAGATTTTTAATACTGTATACTCCTAACAAAAGGATTTGATTGCTTGAATTGACTCAATCAAGTCTCTACCATACTGTATCTCCAAAAAAAAAAAGTCTCTACCATACTGAAAATGAAGGTAAAATAAAGTTATAATCATTGTTCTTTCCTTTTTCTTACTATTTTAAGAAATTGTATGTTTCTTTCAGTTTTTGTCACCCAAACTTGAATTAGAGAGACTAACTATTGCTATTGACGTCTATTTCAATCATATTTTTTCCTTATTCAATCCTTCGTCTATAAAAGAAGACAAAAATATTCCAATGCCACTAACATCTTTTCTTTTTCTCTACCTCTCTATCTCTGTTACAATATTGTCCAAAACCCAAAAACCAGAGTCACAGAAATTTTCTGAGCTCCAAACAAACAGATTTCTTCCTCTATTTTTGTGTGACCGAAAGTTCGAAGAGATTAGAGTGATGGGTCTATTGGCTTTAATAGTATTAATATTTTTGTTTGGTAACATTGGAATTTGGCAGCAAGTGCATGTGCATGGAAGCAAAGCTTGTGATGTTTACAAAGGGAAATGGGTTTACGATGCTTCTTATCCTCCTTACAGTTCATCTCAATGCCCTTTCCTTATGAAAGAATTCAATTGCCAGAACAATGGTCGACCAGACAAACTCTATCTAAAGTTTAGATGGCAACCCACTTCTTGCAATTTCCCAAGGTGAATGGTTTAATGCTCCATTCACTATATTCTCCTCTATTTGTTACTACTAGTATTTATTAGTATTAATCATGAAGTTAATGGTCTTAGTGGAATCTTTAATGATTTCAGTTTCAACTTGATCACCTAACTATACTAACTTTATTATATGCTTGGTTAATTAATTTTGCGATATGGAATTTTGCAAACCAATAATATTTGCTTATATTATGTCTGAAAATTTTAATTTATATAAATACACTACAGTACAATATGGATTTATCAAAGCCTAATAATAAATTGATGGTAAATTAAGCAGGTTCAATGGCGGAGACTTCTTACGAAGATTCAGAGGGAAGCGAATCATGTTTGTTGGTGACTCACTCAGCTCAAATCAATGGCAATCCCTCACATGTTTGCTCTATACATCGGTGCCTCAAGCCAAATATTACACCTTGCAGAGGATTGGAGGCCTCTCCACTCTCACTTTCCGAGTAATAATCTAAAGTTTTTTCCCCTTTTTAATGTTTGAACATCACAAATTTTTATTAATCTAGAGTTTAATTGCTGATTTGGTATTGTTTTTAGGCTTATGGAGTTTCAATCATGTTCTCTCGCAATGCATATCTGGTTGATATTGTTAGAGAAAAGCAAGGGCGAGTTCTAAAACTTGACTCGATTGGAAGTGGACAGCTTTGGAAAGATGCCGACGTCTTAATCTTTGATACTTGGCATTGGTGGCTTCACACCGGTAGAAAACAACCGTGAGTTTATTCACTGATAGTAACCCTTTTTAATTCCTCTTTATTTACTTCCAAGTTGTTTTTTACTTCTAGCCCTCAAAATTGGCGCAAGGTGTCATATAAGCTCTCAAATTTTATTTTATTTTCAGTCAAATAAGCTCCTGAATTTAGTAGTTTTGGTCAATTCACTCCTTTTCTGACTCCTTTTCTGAGTAAGAACTCAAGTACTCAACGGGAGCTTTTATTTCATCCAAAAGAAAAAAAAACACAGCTTTTATAATTGTTGATGTGGCATGATACGTGGAAATTCTATGTGGATTCCACTTCCATGTTAAATTTTCACGTGGCATGCTGCATCAGCAATCAAGTTTAGTTGAGTGAGCTCTATTGCCATCGCATATGTTATGTCGTTGACCCAACTCAATTAAGTTGGTCCCATTGTCACATTGAATTTCAGTATAGCATGCCACATTAGCGACTCTATCGGACTCTAGTTCAAGAAGTGGTGATCTAGCTAAAACGGTCAAATTCAGATATTGGTTGAAAATAAATTTTGATAGTTTTATGACACTTTGGGCGGAGTTTGAGGGTCAAAGAGTACAATAAACTTTTCCAAATTGTTAAGGTGAATATTAATTTGAATTATAGATGTATAATAATTTTGGGTATATATAAAATATATATACAAAAATTAATGTTGCAGATGGGATTATGTCGAGGATGCTAAGATAACTCGCAAAGATATGAACCGAATGGTTGCCTATGAGAAAGCACTGATGACATGGGCGAGATGGGTGAACTTGAATGTCAATCCCTCTAAAACTAAGGTGTTCTTCCAAGGGGTCTCTCCCGATCATATGGAGTAAGTTTTATTATTCATAAATGATCATGAATTAGTAATTTTTCATGAAATTCAATTGACTTGGTACTAAATTTTTTAATTGAATAAATCAAGTTAATAAACCTTTGCAGATTTATGAATCAAGGTTATTTTGGATGAAACCGGGCCAAGATTGTTTATTAATTATTAATTAATACTATAGCAAGTGTATTAAGATAATTTTACTATAGTTAATTTATCATAATCATATACTTTTTTTCAAATTAGACTTGATTTGTTACCCTCTACAAAAATTCAGGCTTTTTCTTTCTTTCTTTTTTTTGTTAGAGACTTTATCTATTTCAATTCAAAAGTTTAACCTCAAAAATCTAATGTATTTGTGAAAGATTTTATTTTTTCGAAAGATTTAGATATAAATTAGATTTTTAACCTTCCTTGATATTTCAAGGTCAGAATTTATATATTTTTCTCATGTAATTTGGGCATGTGATTATTGGGCCTTTTATATTGACTTGTTGGGTCTATAAATTTTCTTGTCTATACTAGCTCGAGGGATTGGGCTGATTCAACAGCAAAGACTTGCAGAGGGGAAACCAAGCCAATATCAAGCGGAGAATACCCAGGAGGTCCACATCCAGCCCAAGTTGTTTTAGAGAAAGTGTTACGAAGTGTGACAAAGCCAGTTCATTTGCTCGACATAACAAGCTTGTCCCAACTAAGAAAGGACGGCCACCCTTCTGCCTTCGGCTACAGCGGCCGCCGCGGCACCGATTGTACACATTGGTGTCTTCCGGGAGTTCCTGATACTTGGAACCAATTGTTATACACAGCTCTCATCCAAAGTTGAAAGGGTTTGTAATTTATTTACATTCACATAATATATATAATAAAATGCAAACTAATATGGTGTTGTCTATTTTAGCCCCCATCACAAAAGAAAAGATAAATTAGTCACTAACTCTTATTTGGGCTAATTTGACATTTGAATTTTGATTTTTAGACAATTTAAGTTGAATTTAATGGAATTTGGGCACATTAGTGTTAAGCCACTTGACCAAATTCGGTCTAATTTAGGTTAAATTGTCTAAAAGTTCAAAATATGAGAATAAATTTATAAAAGTTAATATTCAATTATATATAGTCAAATTGTCCCGAACAAAAAGCCATTAATTTATCTATTTTTGATAGTTAAGGAGCTAAAATGGGCATTTTTCCTACTTATTTTTGGGTCTATGGAAAAGAATGTAACGTGCATGTCAGCGTCAAGTTATCAAGATATAATTACTTTTATATATAAGAAGTTTCCTAGGTTGAGTAAACGTTTGAAACGGGGATGGCCAAGTAAGCATGAAGAAATTCACGACAGAAGGGATTAGGTTAACTAAAATCTGCAAATTATGCTATTATTATGCAAATATAAAATATCTAGTGACCAAAATTTGACGTTTCATACATATTTATATTTATAAAAAAAGATTCTCTTATAAAATTTTATACTGGATTGAATAAATTAAGAAAACTTGATTATGAAGATGTTGATGCATATATATGTGTATGAATGATCAGATTGATATCTTTGGTTAATTATTCTTTTAATCGTCGGAATTACAAGTAATGGAATTGATGACTTAGTTGACGGCAGTACTCTACTTGAGTTTTAAGGTATGAATATGAGAAATATTTTGCATGCATGATTCTTTTTCTTTCCCAAATTTGCTAAATCTTTTCTGTTTTTGTTTCCAACTCACTCCACACTAGAAAAGCATGTCAACTACAAAAAATTATTATTTTTTCCCTTTCCCAAACCCACCACATCTATAAAAAAAGTTGCATTAATTACATTTCAATTCCATTTTCCCCCCATATATATATATATAGAGCTTTCTTCTTCTTTCTCTCTGGTTCCATTGCTATTTGCTATTAGTTTTTCAACACCCAAATCCCCCAATTCTCCTCTCCACTCTCCCTCTAAATTTCTTTTCTTTCAGAAGGGTGAGAATTTATTAAAGTTTTTTTGATGGGTCGACTATTTGCTTTTGTAGTAGCAATAATATTTTTGTTTGGTGATATTGGGATTTTGAAGCAAGTAGTTGGAGGAAAATCATGTGATGTTTACAAAGGAAGATGGGTTTATGATGCTTCGTATCCTCTTTATAATGCAAGTTATTGCCCATTCCTATTGCAAGAATTCAATTGCCAAGCCAATGGTCGACCCGACCACCTCTATCTCAACTATAGATGGCAACCCACTTCATGCAACTTGCCAAGGTCTTTATCTTCAGTTATTTCCTACTTTTAATTTCTTCCCCCTTTAATTATATTATATTTGTGACGTATTAAAACCAATTTTAGATTTTAATCTATCACCGATTATATTAATTTAAGTCAATAGCATGTTTGTTTCTTCATATGTTAGAGATTTTTATTAAAAAAAATTATTTTACATGTGGGTCTAATTTAGTTAGTTTAGTAGTATATTTTGCCGCCACTTGAAGAAATTCGGATTTTGAGTTCATTTCAATTCTAAAATATATAAATATCCTTTGCAGATTCAATGGCAGAGACTTTTTACGAAAATTTAGAGGGAAGCGCATGTTGTTTGTTGGTGACTCACTCGGCTTAAACCAATGGCAATCCCTCACATGTTTGCTCCATAGATCTGTTCCTCGTGTCAAATACACTACGCAAAGGATTGAAGGCCTCTCTTTCTTCAATTTCCCTGTAATTTAACTTAATTTTTTTTTCAAATAATTAAACTTAGTTATGCCTTTTAGTTAGATCATTATATAAAATTAACTTATTAATCTTTTTATCCCCTGAACAATAAGAACATTTTGTTCCATAATTAAACTTTTTAAATTAGGACAATTTACCTCTGATGTAGGGTAAATTGTCCTGAATTTTGAAAGTTCATGTGACAGTTGTTTCCATTATAGTTTAGGGCAAAATGTCCTTAATCTTATAGTTTATAGGGCAAAAAACCTAATAAGCTATATAAAATTATATGTTTGAAAAACTATAAATGATGATTGTAAAGTAGTTTTGCTGATTTGATACTCTTTGCAGGCATATGGGGTTTCAATTATGTTTTTACGCAATGCATTTCTAGTTGATATTGTCAACGAAAAAAATGGACGAATTCTGAAACTCAACTCAATTGGGAGTGGACAACTTTGGAAATCAGTTGATGTCGTCATCTTTAACACTTGGCATTGGTGGCTTCTCACTGATAGAAAACAGCCGTGAGTTGATTTCTCAACTAATTAACCCCTTTTTCTTTCCCTTCCATTAGATAAATTTTACATAAAATGAAAGTTCTGGTAATTAAGAAGCTTATTAATTAATGGAATTATGGGTAATGTTGCAGATGGGATTATGTTCAAGATGGTAATACAACTCGCAAAGACATGAATCGCATGGTTGCCTATGAAAAAGCATTGAGGACATGGGCTAAATGGGTCAACTCCAATATTGATCCTGCTAAAACCAAAGTGTTCTTCCAAGCTGTCTCCCCTGATCATGTGGAGTAAGTTAATAGTAATAATTTTTTTTAATCCGGTATCCAGAGTTTTGCCATAACTAATCCGGATCCACTAATAATGTCTTTTCTAGATTTTAATAAATGCAATTTTGAAAGGATCGAATTTATTTTTCCCGAAATCACATTTTTGCTACATTAGTGGAAATCACATTAATTAATTAATTAATTGAGTTTTGCTACATGATCAGAAAAATTGACCTGAAATTTGATCCTCCATAACGTGTTCTTACATGGTTGATTTAGCAGATTGGTTTCACCACTATTTAAGTAGAGTTTTGCTATAAATGGGATGACTAGCAATGACACGTCATGTGGGACAAAATTCTGGTCAATTTTTCTGATTATGTGAAATTTTCCTAATTAATTATTAAATCCTCGTATTTTTAATCATCTATTTTGGGCATAGGAAGTTGGGCCTTATATTTATTTGACTTGGACCCTACTTCTTGTTGTGTTAGTTCGAGGGAATGGGCTGATCCAACAGCAAAGACTTGCAAAGGAGAAACGAACCCAATGTTAAGCGTGGACTACCCAGGAGGTCCACCTACACCCCAAGTTATTTTAGACAAAGTGTTGCGAACTGTGACAAAGCCGGTTCATTTGCTCAACATTACAAGATTGTCTCAACTAAGAAAGGACGGCCACCCTTCAGCCTTTGGCTACGGTGGCCGCCGTGGCAATGATTGTACCCATTGGTGTCTTCCTGGAGTTCCTGATATATGGAACCAACTTCTTTACACAGCTCTCCTCCAAAGTTAATGGTATTGCCAGCGACCAGTTGCTTGTTAATCTTAATTTATACTTATTATTATAGAATAAAAATAAAGTTGCTTCAACATATATGTAGACATGATTGCACCATGAGAGCTTATTTAATAATGATATATTTATATCAGTATATGTGTATATATGCATATGAGAAGAGACAATAAACATACATGTACCTAACAGTCGTGTGACTTGTTGATCAAATGTTGAATTCTTAATATAAAATTGTCAGAATCTAAACTTAGACAACTTCCATTAATAAAATAAGATACCATAATATAATGGTGATCACTTGCTAGGGCTTTTCTACAAAGTGACTTAGATAGTGGCCAAGAGAAATCATTAGCTTTATGTAATCTTTGCAAAACCGCAAGCCACTTCACAAAAATTAAGCAAATAGATAACTAGTGATAATCACGTTGATAATCATGTACTCATGACTAAGCACTTCATGATTTGGCTCCAACTTCACAAAATGACTTAAAAAACAAGCTTCCTAATTATTTTATTCCATGGGATATCCATGCAGTCTCATTGAAATCTCATTCTCCATGAAAGTTTGGCCACAAAAGTTAAAGGTATATATAATTTTGCTCCTTGACTATACTTTTCTTTTCTCTCTTTATATATATATAAGAATAAAGAAACGAAAGGGGCAAATTAAGCATTTGCTTTGCGAGCTTTCGCTTTTGCAAGCTTTCAACTTGGTGAGAAAGGGAATCTCTAATCTTGTTTGCGTGGCGTCTAAAGACTAAAGCGCAAAGCTACCACTTTTGCAATAACTTTGCAAAGGCATTAGATCATAGTCGGTTCATGGGCACGGCATGGCTTGATATAAATGAATGGAGGTGCACTTATCAACTTCTTGAAAAGAAAGTGGAGATATGAAACATGCAATAACAAATATTGAATGCATGGGTTTGATTAGGAGTTTGATCTATTAAATATACCTTTCTCTTGGAATTTTTTGGATACCCCCAAATACGTACCGAATTAATTGATACAATTGGATCGGTCCGTGCTGACGTATCGGGTGTTTAGCAATTTACTTCTTTGAACAATTTTCTATTCGAACTAAATTGTTTGATACGTAGGAAATTTCGAAAGTACTATGATTTTAGATGTGTTGCATCTTTAAAAGGCTATACTATTAACATTGAGATATGCCCTAAAGTTAGCAATAAATAGTAAATATTAGTTTGTACATGGACATGTGCAATAGCTTCAACTTTGTTTCCTCCTCTAAAGTGTGGAGCATTTAAACAAAAACTAAGTTTACTCTCTTCTTCATATGGACATGAAAGGCCTGAAGAGAGGTTACAATTCTAGATAATTAAGGGGGATAGGATTTATTATAACATTTATATGAAAGGAAAGGATAATTACAAAAAAGGGCACAAGGTCTTCTTAGTAATTTAGCAAGTGAGAAAAGACAGAAAAGGATAAAAAAGTTCAAATGGAGCTTCCTCATCCATCCTCAAAAGGGGCCTTTGGTAAATTCCCTGATCTTTCAAATACTATTTAGTATATATATATATATATACTCCTCCCATTGGCCATTCCTATCTACTTATATTTTGGTCAACCATCCTCTGACTTTGACACCTTTTTTCTAGAAAATTATAAAGTAAAATAACTTTTTATAGTAATACTTGTAAACCTTGCATAATAAAATTTTAAATACATATATTTTTGAATTTTTGATTTTTTTAATAAATGATGGTCAAAAATAGGTGATAGTTGATCAAAATATGATATTATGTAAATAAGAATTGAGGGAGTACCATTGAAGTTTGGTATTAGTCGCATCCCTAACAAAGCAATGAAAACATTGAACAATTCATACATTCTACCATGTAGGAGCGATGACATATCTACTGATAGCATATATATTATATATACATCAACATCAGGGGCGTTAATTGATCCAATTAAAAGATTTTATAACCAAATCTAGATTTTTTTGCAAATGTTAATTGTTGAGTATTATCAGATTTGGGCTGGAAGCTGTTGAGCATCATTACTTTATTTGATTTGGGCCCAAGGCTCATTAGCTACTAAAAGCCCAAACCTCTTATATATAAATAGTTAATGTATGATTCATTCTCGATGTCACATTATGCATACTCTATTATGCCTAAAGCATTTTAACTAGCTCTCTCTATATATAAAGGGATCTTACTAAATTAATCATCAGAGATGATCTCCTCTAGCTAGCTGGGAGACCCTTTCTTCATGGTTCTCTCTCTTGCAGGTCACTCGAAAGTCAAAACTCTCACTATCTCAATATTAGCCAGATAGATTTTTTTGATATCAACATTAAGTTTTGATTCTAAAGTTAGATTTAAAAAAGAAAAAAAATAGAAGTAACATATAGTTAATAACTTGTTGCATTAAATTTTGTTCTTTCTTTCTATCCTCTCTCCCCCTTTTATTCTTACTACAAACCGTGTTTAGTTCTAAAAAAAGTATAGGTGCACCGACAAACTTTACCAAGTTCGAACAATTGTTCAGTTGATTCGCAATATTCACCATAGCCCTGCCACAAGCATAAATCCTCGGCGCGGAATATAAATATAATCCCAAAGTACTCCAAAACCATCTAAAGGTAAAACTAAAGAAGTAAATTTCATGATCATTCTGATTTGAGGTTGCTATATATATGTTCAAGAGAATATATGATGGTTTCAAATTCATTTAATTTGGACCAATTTCATGGAGTTTTCTAGGGCTACAAAGTTCTTACTAGACTACCGACTTCATTATTATTATAATATCAATAACATAATTTGGAGAGCAGAATCTCATTCCAAAACCTTAAAAAGTTATTAACAACTTTGAATGCCTCAGTTTTTTTTAACCGAACAAAACAAGTTATGTTTCAATTGAATTTCTCAAGCATACAGAAAAACAGTACAATCACATGAAAGATTCCAAGAAATGGGCTGTTACAATGTGTGAACTCTCCAGGGAATGAGGGAATAGAGACAGGTGTCCAGATTTTTGTCAAAATTTAGAGAGAGTTTAGGTCAAGCTCACAAGCACTAACATGGGCAGCAGCAGCAAAATTTATAAAAGCTTTTTGCTTTTTTATGTGGTAATCTATTTGTCCTCATTTCTCAGGTAGAACTTCACATCAATGGCCCCAAACTCTTATCTCTTTCTTTGACAATTTTCATTCAACTTTCACTTTCATTTCGACAACTGAACGGCTCTGTGTTATGCAATTGGAATCATAATTCATCTCTAAGCTTTCATGCTAACAAAAAAACCAAACACCCATATCTAAAATTCGATCTTGTGTTCGAATTTCAGACTGCTCTGTTCAAAGATATTGTAAATAAATCTTAAAAAGTGTTCCCATTTTTTTATATTTGTCTGTTTTGTCTTTACATGTGCAAGAAAACACAGTGAAATCTGGTCTGAAAGTGAAAACTGATTGGAGTTCAATTTCAAAACGAACAAAAACCGACCAGTTGAGGGGTATTTGAGTCATTACATTACTAACATTAAAAAAATCAATTAATCATAGCAATAAATAGGGTGGCCTCTGGCAGATTCTTGAACTTTACTCTCTTTGTGCAGTTGCACACACTAGTTGTTGTTAGTGAGTAGTTCTCACAGTTACCTCTCTCTCAACTTCCCATTCCCATACTTTTCTGTCTCTTTGAAGTTTAAAGTTTGGACTCCTCTTCTTGGATCAAAAACATACCCAAATGAGCAAATGAAAGATTATAGCAAGAGGAGTCCACCAGGGAGAAAAATGGCAGTCCCAAGAGCAGGAATCCTGGGATCATCATTATCTGTCTGTGTAATGATGGTGTTGTTGATAATGTTTTCTGGGTGGGTTTTGGTGGCAGAATCGGCCATAGGGGTTAACTGGGGAACAGTGTCATTTCACAAGCTGAAGCCTTCAACTGTGGTGGATCTGTTGAAAGATAACAACATACAAAAAGTTAAGCTTTTTGAAGCTGACCCATTGGTTTTGAGAGCTCTTATGGGGAGTGGGATTCAGGTCATGGTTGGGATACCAAATGAGATGTTGGCAACCCTTAGTTCTTCCCCTGCTGCTGCTGATTTATGGATTCGCCAGAATGTCTCTGCTTATATGGGCAAAGGTGGTGCTGATATCAGGTAGTTTTATTGTTGCCTTTCTTTAAGATTTGCTTCTGTTTTCTCCCTTTTGGATTTGTTGATGGAAAGGTTGCAAAAAAAAATTGAACAAAGTAGCCTTTTTTTTTTCTTTCTTTATTTGGTTCTTGATTTTGTTTATCTTTCTGTTAGATTCACCTTTACATCAACTACATCTAACAACATATGAATAAATATAATGATCCCTTAGATAATTCCATATATGTTTTAGCTTCTCTGTTATCAAGCTTTTCTGGTCACCAAACAGATTAGGCACACTATAGATTGTAGAAAGATGTGATTACCTTTAGTCTAGATCATTTAGATTAGAAATGATATAAGAAAATGAAATACTAATAAGTTTAAAGGAGGTAAATGGGTTTTATATGACCAAAAAGGGGGTAATAATAAGTATGCCATCACTTAGAAAGTTGATAACTTGGTAAGATATTTTGCGGTATGCTTGGTTTTAGGAAATGCAATTGTGTAACTACAGCTGATGAATGCTTCAAAAAAAGTTTCTGGAATAGGCAAGTTTTCTTTTAAGAACTTAGTATTGTTATGTAGGTTAGATATAGAAATCTTAATTTCTTGATCTTAGCAGAGTTTAAATAGATATGGATTCTTCAGTAAAATTTCTGTTTAACCAATCTAATGCTAGCCTCATCCTCAGTTTGGATATCTTATAGGCTTATGCAGCAGCATACTGCCATTCCTCTTAGATACTTTATCCATGATTGAAAGCTTTGGGTTGCTATGCCAGAGTTCATATGCCATTCCCCTTAGCAAGTTGCTTTCACAACTCCTCATAGTATGACCAACACAATATCCTTCATAGTATGGTATATACGATTTTATCCATCCTTGATAAACTATTTCATTAATTAATGCCATTTTGCTATTTAAATTAGAGTATCTTCTCTGACACTTGGTTGATGTCAAAGTTATTGTGGATTTACATTCAAAATAAATGCTGAGGTTGAAAAACAGGTGCACATAAGCTAAAGTTTTCTTCTACTTACAAGTTACAATGAAGACATTAATAGTTAAATTTCTTATCTGCATAGGCATTTGTCTAAGTAAGACAAAGAGAAACTAGGGGAAAAGTTCCATTTTCCTTCATTTATTTCTTGTTTCCCCCCTTTATGTTGGTTGCAATTGGGTGGGATTTGGATGAATGTACAAATGTAGTTGCTCAAATGATCATTGTGGCTATTGAATGCGCCCGTATTGTCCCATTTATAGCAATATAGGAATAATTTCTTTTGGACAAGGATCATAAAGAGAAAAATGAGCAAGAATACTTTTTCTTGGAAAAATCGTCAAAATCTCAACCTCAAGAGAGATTAATGAAACAAAATAACTTCAATTTGGTTTTCTTATGCTTCCTCCATCGGCATCATGTAATGCCAAGTTCTGAATCTTGCAATTCAATAATCTAAGTGGGCCGGACAGCCTGAGTAAGATTTTACACTTTCTCTGATGCATGCATCTCTTGTTTCGGAATCAGCCCAATGCTTATCAAAGCACTGGGTTGTAGGAAAATTGTGGTTACCCATTTTCTGTGAAATTTGTATGTGACAGTTACATTAACTGTTGCACATCTTCTAAAGTTATTTGATTCTTGCTGTGATGACAGGTATATTGCAGTAGGAAATGAACCCTTCCTTACAAGTTACGCAGGTCAATTTCAGTCCTACGTAGTCCCTGCTATGGTTAATTTGCAGCAGTCTTTGGCCAGAGCAAATCTTGCAGGATACATAAAGTTAGTTGTCCCTTGTAATGCTGATGCCTATGAATCCAATGTTCCTTCTCAAGGGGCATTTCGACCGGAACTGACTCAAATTATGACTCAACTTGTTTCTTTCCTGAACTCAAATGGTTCCCCGTTTGTAGTTAATATTTATCCGTTTCTAAGCCTCTATCAGAACTCAGATTTTCCACAAGATTATGCATTCTTTGAGGGTAGTACACATCCTGTTATAGATGGTGCCAACACTTACTATAATGCTTTTGATGGAAATTTGGACACATTAGTTGCTGCCCTCAGTAAACTTGGGTATGGACAAATGCCCATAGTAATTGGAGAGGTGGGTTGGCCTACTGATGGGGCAATTGGCGCAAATCTCACTGCTGCTAGAGTTTTCAACCAGGGACTTATTGATCGTGTGGTAGGTAATAAAGGAACTCCTCTTAGGCCAGGTGTTCCACCCATGGATGTATATCTTTTCAGCCTACTTGATGAAGGGGCAAAGAGCACTCTTCCCGGAAGCTTTGAACGGCACTGGGGGATTTTCTCCTTTGATGGTCAGGCTAAATATCCACTAGACCTTGGTTTGGGCAACAAGAAGCTAAAGAATGCCCGGAATGTCGAGTATCTCCCAGCTAGATGGTGTGTTGCAAACCCATATCGGGATCTATCTGATGTGGCAAATCACATGAAAATTGCCTGTAACGTCGCTGATTGCACTACACTGGAGTATGGGGGATCATGTAATGGCATTGGAGAAAAGGGAAATATTTCATATGCATTCAACAGTTTCTATCAGTTGCAGATGCAAAATGAAAAAAGCTGTAATTTTGATGGACTTGGTATGATCACTTTTCTAGACCCTTCAGTTGGTCAATGTAAGTTTCTTGTTGGTGTCACTGATACCAGTTCAAGTCTTAGACCATATCAAAGGTGGATAATCAGCTGGATTTTCATTTTTTTGGCAAGTTTGTGTCTTTAGAATATGATGAAATAGGATAGCAGTTTCTAGGCGGGTTTTTCAGGGTCCCCTCTTATGAAGCTGATAATGTCAACATAGGAATACTAGTACTAGTTATTTATATATTCAAATATTGCAGATTCTGCAGATTGATGTAGTATATACTATTGTATGATGAAAGAAAAGGTAGACTCACGCATTTATCTAGTCATTCTCTTATTTTTTATGTAGATCGACATTTCTTGATATAAATATATGGATTGTATTTGTGGATACCATGCTTATGCATATATCATTATTTCAGCAGAACAAACACTGTGCTTTTGCATGAATTTATTGCAGTAGTTCCTTCAAGGCTAAAGAGAATGAAGTACTGTATATTCTGTAAACGGAGTGGGAAGAAAAGTTAACTTTTCCCTCCTTCCCCCTTCTCTTTCCTTCTTTCTTTCCCTCTGAAGAATTTTTACCCCTGTTTTCATGCTTCAAGCCGGTGCTAAAGGATAAATGTATATCTCTGAGCAACCATTTGTTTATACTTTATATGTAAGAATTGGCTTGTTACCAACTTTGCACTGATTATTTTCCTTTTTAACTCTCAAACCTTTTATTGTTGAATTGCAGCAAACAGAAGCTTAGTTAATGTAGGTGTTGAACATCCTAATTTGAGGAAAGCAGAAAGAATCGTGAAAACAAACTTCTTTCTAGGAGAATGTCATTCCTAAACCTAACATTAACTACTAACTAGTAATACCATAACTTTCAACTGAGAATACATGCTATTGCTATATCAGCAACAACTTATTAGCCAAATTGATGATTCATGGCCTAGCAACAATCATCACCACAACACACTCTCCCACAGTGAATCAGCGGTTTGAAAATGAAGAAGCAGCAACGACAGCCTGCGAATATGTCATCATAAATAACATCATTTACCTTAAAAATATTGCAGAGAAGCAGTAGCATTGACATTATAAGCAAGCAAATTGACAGACTATACCTTGGGGATGAACACCTTGTTCAAATGCTTCAGGACGAGCACCGGTAGCTGCATTTGCACATAAAGCAATGGAGGAAACAACTAAAAGCCACATGAGGCAAGTCATAAAAATGGTTTTTCTGCTACCCATCTCTCTTCTTCAGAGCTCTAACTTGCTGGTCAAGTAATTATGCATGCAAGACTCATCTCTTTTCACCTCTATTTTTATACTAAAATTAGCATCCCCATTCCTAGAAATTTTAACTTATCCAATAATGATTGACAACCTTGTCTTGGCATGGACTTTCGGCTCTTGTTTGCAACTTGCGGTTGCCATTTTTGACCAAGTTTCAGCTCATGCTTTGTTAATATTTCTTCTGTTCAACTACATTTTGGGCAAGCACCATCCTCAACCCTTACCAATAAATCTCAGGAAATATGGAGTATATTGACTATTGAGAACCACAATACGATAGATTTTTTTTTTCTTTAAATTTACTTTTACATTTACATTTAGGACCATATATATGACTTTACAGAAGAAAACATTTTCCTTTGTCTTGAGTAATCAAGTATCTTGAATACAGCACTATCCAACAAAATGCTTTTGCTCCTAACTCTATATAACATTTAACCAACAAGTGTATAACTATGAGTCTACTTCTGTGGGCATGCTTCCAAAATATTGGTTCTTATCCATTCATTTTACAAGCCCCAATTGCACTTGCATGCTCGATTATTGCTTTATTGACCAATGTCAAGAAAACAAGGAAACATCACTTTCGAAATTGCACAAACAACCAATCAAGGATACCATCGCCTAGTGAATCAAGTGGAAGCAACTTGATGCGATTTTAAGTTTCAAATTTGAATCTTGTAAATGAAGAAATATATGTTAGAAGAGTTTCTAGTTTATGTTTGACGTAAATCGATTTTGGATTAATGGAGTTCAATTTAATTACCGAAGACTTCAAAAACAATGTTAATATGTTAAAGTTTTTAATGTAAAATTTTGTAAAAAATAATTGTTGAGTATAACCCAATAATTGTACATGTGACATGCATGTAATGCTAACTATGCGACATACATGTAATGCTAACTAGCAAGCAAGTCAAATATGTTGACCAGCTATGTAAACATCTATGCTGTGTTTAGTAGAGCGGTGCGGTAGCGGTGCGATTGACACTGTTTATCAACTGTACATATGAGATTACACTGTACAGATTAGATTAGATACTGTACAGATGAGATTATTAGAGTAACGATTGAAACGGAGTTTACACTTAAGCTCTGTTTGGACCTAAAACGGTGGTGAAACAGTTACAGATACACGACCCTAGACAATCGGATTTATCCACGATGGACCAGAAAACACTAACTAGGCCCCCAAATTTCATTGGGCCTTATTTTGTGCTCACAATTTGCTAGGCAACCTGAGAAACAATTTGATGTCGTCCAACACAATGATGTGTCCAGATCTGCGTGAAATTCCGGTATGCAATATATACAGCAGGTATATAATGATTAACGAATATGTATCCTTAAACCCTAACACATGAACACACACAAAACCCTTAGCTCTCTCTCCCTTAGATCGCTCATTAGCTTCCCTCAAATCGCAGATTAATTTGTTTCCTGACTTAAGCATCGGGGTGCAAACGTAGATTTCAGGTTTACTGCCCCCTTTGCCTTTGGTTTTTACTTGTAGGTTTGGAGTTATGACAGCTAAAGTTGACACCTTTTTTAGACCAATAAGGTCAGACGCTACACGTAGACTCAAAGATCCAGCTCATTATTCATTGTTGGCCTCTTAAGTAAAAGCATCAACAACAATAATAAAAATATTTAAAGGAAATGAATATAATTTGAAATACTTTTTTCTTAAAAAGAAGGCTGATGACGAATTTGGAACAATTAGAGTACTAAAAGAATACATTAAATTTTGAGGGTGTTTGTTACTTTAATCAACCTAACTCTGATACCACTTGTTGTAATTTCGGATATGATAAGAATTAACCAAACAAATAATTAAAGCAGAAACAATAAAATAAAATTTTCTTGTGAACCTATGTCACAAATCTTCACTATTAAATCAATAAATTACAATCAACAATCATAACAAACTCACTAGCAAACTCAATCTAATCAAACCCAACACCATGGGTGATTCTCTCACAACAACATAAAGCTATCTCAGTTTTTTCTCTCTCACACACAAACAATTTCACACACAGAAAAAGCCTAAATATAAACTGTTTATTTATACTAACACAAACTTAGACTCCAAGAATCCCTTTCCTATTAGGATTTTTGTTTATCAATCAAAATCTCTAAAAAATCTCAATCCAAATCTAATTAGGATTTGATGAAAAAAAAAACCTCAACAGTTCTTTAATGCCTCAATTTGCAGTTACTATTTTCCTTAATCTCCATGCTGAAGAGTTGGCTGGGCACCTAAAGATGAAAGGAGAGAAGTAGAGGCGGAATAAGAAGTAGAGAGTGAACGAGTTAGCAATGAAGATATTCTGCGAACTGCCATACGAAAGCTTGAAAAATTGCAGAGCAAAGAATTAATAAGCATGAAAACCTTGGGTGTTTCAACGGGTGAGAAAACATACTTGATACTTGTAACCATGGCAGGCCACTTGATAAGCAAAATTTCTTGTGGCTGAATCTTGAAAGCCAAGGAGGCCAATAACAATAACTTTAAGGAGTGAGGGCGGCGCTCTAAAAAAGAGAGAGAGGTGTGGTTAAGACAAAAAGGGGAAGAAGAGAGGGAGGTGAAAGAGGGGAGAAAAGAGAGGGTTGAAAACAGATGACGGCTTCGAGAAGAGGAGCCAAGGTGGTGGTAGTGGCGGTTGGGTTGAAGAAAGAAAAGAAAAAAAATTTGTTTTTTTTAATATATATATATATTTTTTTTCAATTTCTTAATATTTTTTATTTCTAAAATCTGTCCACGTCAGCTAGCTTTAACGCCGTTAGTGCCACATCAGATGAATTGATGGATTATAAAACGGAAGTTAACGTGAGGGATTCAATTGTTCATAACCCTTTACTTCAGGGACTCAATTGCTCAAAATTTGACTTCAGGGACCAATTTGCATATTTCCTCTGACTTCAGGGACCAATTGGGTATATTTACCCGGTAAATCATCAGGGAAAAGGAAATCACGGAAGAGGGAAAATTGAAGTGGAAACACAGTCGGAAATTAGGGTTTGGAAATTCCAATGGATCGAACAATGGACGGAGAAATCTGCGGTTGGATAATCGAGTTCCTCGTTCGGCATTCAGCCGACGAAATGTTGGTGAAGAAACTCATTCAGGCCGTTCCGCGATTATCCGGCAATGCTCGGCTGAATAAAACGCTGCTTCTCCACTCCATCAAATCCGAAATCGTCGCCGGAAACGTCTCGGAGAAAATACTAGACCTTTTGGAGATGATCGAGGCCATCGACCGCAGTCAAAGGCTCACAATTCCTGACTCAATGAAGCAAGCTTACTGCGCTGTCGCACTGGAATGCACCGCCAAGTACTTGGCCGGAAGCGTTGGCTGGAAGGACAAGTATTTGGATGCCGTTAAGAGAATTTGGAGGGGCAGAATTGAAAATTTAGAAAAATCCAATATATCCAAGTTGGTTTCGGAGGAATTGAGAAGTCGTCGACGTCAAGTGGAGGCTGCGCTTGAGGAAAAGGACGCCGCCAACGTGTTAATTACTACCAACACGCGAAACGACGCCATTCTCACGGTTAAGGCTTATGTACGCGAAGCACTCAGATTAATGGGTCTGTCATTCCTTGAAAAGCAATGCAACTTAATCCTTGAAAGAGAATATGGGTCTGGTTCTGGAGCAGTGCAGGAGTAATTACTTCCCGGAGAAGGAGAACCAAAAGGTAGGCTTTTTCCTTTTCTTTCTTCTTTGTGTTAATTTCCGCAGATAAACTGTTAGTTTTAGTTAAAATCTTTAGATCAAGAATGAAATGAATGAAAGTTTGGTTTTATAGAGCCAATAAAACATTACTTTTCCCATGATTATATTCAAAGTCATATAGTATATTGTTAGATTCATACTTAGGAGTGAATATGAAATACTTTTGAGGTATGAGTGAATCCCTCATGCTTTTGCAACCGCATATTATATTCGTCCTCATGAGCTCTATAGCAAATTAAGTGATATTGGTTTATGGATGGAACAAGGGCAGAGGAAAAGGGAGTAAAATTGTTACTCTACATTATTTAATGTTGTTTCCTCTCAAGGAGGACGTAGAAGAGGTGACTCGAATTGAACTCCAAAAATCTCTCAAAGACTAACTTCATTCTGTATTTTGTGGAACAAGTATTGACTCTTCTTCTCAGCTACTGGCGAGTTCACTCTAGTTTGTTTTACTTTCATACTTCCAGACATTTTAAACGCCATATATTTATCTATTATGAATCAATTACCCAAGTGGGAGTGCTATTTGTTTGTTGCTAAGCATTCAATTTAAACAATAGATATAATTCAACTAGATCTGATCTATAGAACAGTGTATGCCATCTTGTTGTTGGAGATGTGGGCTAAAGTCAAGCTAGTGGAATTCAGCCTGAGTAACCTGCCTGTATCTGAACTTCACGTGTCAAAAACTGCAAAGTTGGTGCACTCAGAGTCTAGTTTTTTGTTAATTTTGTTAATTTTGTTGGCAATTTGTTCACCACAGACTTCCTACTTCTGTTCTTCACAGAAAAGATTTCTCCCTTAAAGTTTATGGTAGCTATCTTTGGAGAGTCCTGAAGAGACTGAACACAGTTTTTATTTCTCAGTTAATGGTCCCTTCTGCCCCTTGAATTTATTTAGACATTGCTTTTGCCTCTTTGGGTGATCCTGGCTGGATAAGTTGCATTTGCCTCATTAGGGAGAAGTAGTAATTCTATCTCTAGTTTTTTCTTTTCGTCTATTCTATGTTATTTCAATTTTGAAGATGATCTAAAAACTACATAATGCTCCATGTATCTATGCATTTGAGAGGTTATTAGTGGATTGTTTAATTTATATGTTTCCAGTCTCATTAATCATTATTGATATTGAAAACCATGACTAAGTAGAGATATAGGCATATAGCAGTCTGTAAATTTGAAAATAATCAAGAAAGATATGATTTCATGAGTTATATATCATGCTTAATCATGCAGTGTATGCTTAAATTTTAAATCCAAATCCTTTATTCAAATTTTAGCTACCAACTATAGAACATTGCAAACATCTCGTGAATAAATGATGATGGTGATGATAAGTTGATCAAGAATTTTCCAAGCTACAAAGGGTGGCCTTTACTTACTAGGGAACAGGGAGTTTCACATTTTCTTTTGGGAATTGGCTCTTATCTTGTTGTTTGTCTTTGCAGACCGAAGGTGTATCAATAATCAAATCAACCTCACCTGGAACGTGTTCTTGTTGGCTGACTTGAGGACTGAACTACATATATATTTGTTACAGGGACGCTAATCAGAATGGCTGACCTGTTACTGAGTATAGATTCCATTATTCTTGGGGAAATTTTATATATGCACCATTCAACCATTATAGGGTGCATGGTGTTGCCTTCTTGTAAGTAAATATATCTTGTTAATAATTCCAAAGAAACAGAAAAGTTAGAGACAGATTAACATGATAAATTGACAATTTACTATGTTTTTCGGCCGGATATGTTGACAATATATGTTGAAATGGAAATTTCTGACTTGGAGTGTAATGGCCAATTACGGGGTTGGGTTTTGAGCCTAATTTGGATTGCGTTGGGATTTGGACTAAGTTTTGGCTTTGTTCCTTAACATTTAACAACCCCAAACGGGCGGATAACAATGCAGGCCCAAGTCGGACCTTACACTAATCAGGCCCATATGTCCCCTATTGCCTTGGGAGGCCGGAGCGGTGAGGCTCATCGGAGCGTCGCCGAGGTTCCACCCGAAATTCCGTATTCTGACTGCCTCAAATTCCTCTGTTCTCTTTGTTTTGTCATCCATATTTAACCTCAAATCACATTTAAACACAATCCCAACCAATCCTAAGCTCTAAAGATCAAGTTGAAAAGTCATTATGAAAAACTTACTATATTACTATATATATAAAAAAAAAAGAGTGCAATTACATAGAATATATACTCCCAATGGATTCTCCAATAATTTAAGCTTGAGACCTTGTGGGAGTTCTTGAGTTTGAATTCTGAAATGGGCGAGTGGGATTATGTGAAAGGAGAAGGTAATCTCCTATTGTGTAGCTTATTTCATTATCATGAGTAACAAAAATGAACATACTACAACATATTATATTAAACTTGTATACTAAACCATGAGCAGCGCAGTTTATTAGCAAGGATAGACATGTGGTGGAAGGCGTGGCTTTGCAACTGCAACCAACGGTTTAGCCATAAAGAGATTTCCCTTGCCCTCACTAAGATCAATGCGACCACCCTCATTAGGTGGAATGCTCCAAGAGAAACCATGCAGAAGCCTTGCAAACAGCATAATAGTCATTGAACTCCCAAGCACCATTCCAATGCACCCTCGCCTTCCCCGTTTGTCTGACGTAGCATTGTCACGTGGTATTTTTGGTCTGACAGCAATGTGATGTCCGGGCCATCACGTCTACCGTTTGAGAGGGACTAACATGGTTTCAAATTGCAAGTTCAGGGGTGAAACGTTCAAAATTAAAGTTTATGGGGTAAAATGTCCAAATCGTACAAGTTCAAGGGGCCAAAAATAGTATTAATCCATAAATTAAAGGTTTTGACTTTTGAGGTGTCAGCCGTCGGGTGAATTTAGAAGGAAATATATATATATATATATACTAGTTTTAGCTTTCACGTGCTTTGCACGTGGCCCAACATGTTCCGATTGAATATTTTTATGAAATTTTGATAACTACCCTATTAAATTTTGATAATTACCTATAAAATTGTGATAAACTCCATAAGAAACTTTGATAACCTAACTATGAAATTTTAATAAACTTTCCTATTAAATTTTGTAACCTTCCTATGATTTTTGATAATCTTTCTGTCAGATTTTGTTAATCTCCCTGTAATTTTTTGATACTATAGTATGAAATTTCGACATTTTCACTATAAAATTATATATTATTATCAGGTTGAACTCTAGTACTATATAAATCATTCATATTAAGCTCTTCCATTCGCAAATATAGTTCGTCCGTTCAGTCGTACAAACATATATAATTCATATTGAACTCCTTCCTTTGATAGTTTATACATATACATATTCGAATTGAGCTTCTCTACTCGGTAGTATATAGAGCACGTTATCACACTGAGTTCCTCCATTCAGCATTCTCCACATAGCATATTATCAATTTGAACTCCATTCATTCAACATTACTCCAAATGGTACATTATCAGTTTAAGTGCTCTCATGTTCACCAACCTTCTATGGAGCATATTGTTTATTTGAGCTCTCTTGTTCGGTATTCCTCCACGGAGTACGTTATCAGCTAGAGTTCTTCTATCCACCATCATTCCTAGAGCGCACTCTCCAACTCAATCCTCAAAAATTGAGCACTACCCTTTTCGGCATTCATGGCATATCTCTCATTCATCTCACAGAACACCATACAGTTCGACAGAGGGGCTCATTACCAGATCAAGCATTCTACGACTCAATACTCTCCACATGGAGTATACATCTAGATCGAACTGTTACGTTCGACACTATCTAGTTATGCGACCAGTAAGCCTATTTCGCTCATATCGTCCTAACTTGCGCAGCTGACGCTCAGTTTCATAGTCGTTTGTGCTATCATTTTAGAATCCGCCCTCATACCTAGGGGGCAATGTTGAGCCCATATAGAACGGCCTAAGGTCACACTGTATATACATAGAGAACTACTCCACACATCCACTCTTTAGATATTAAGCTCTTTAAACACCTTAAAACCCCACTAACTTCAATATCTCCAAACACATTAATATCCTACTAAATCCAATATCAAAGAGGATCCCCTGATCCAAACAAAAAACCTTGGGGCCCTTATGTCATGGTCCGCTCTATTATAAATCACATGAATTTCTCTATTTGATTGATGAGGCTGTCTCTCTAAGAAATTTCAATAGCTCGCATTTAACCCTTGCCTTTAGTGCATTTAACCTCCAATCCCACTGTAATATAATCATCTCTTCTAGTTGTGGGACAAAAATATGAAATTTACAATCTTGCAACGGTATAAATTATCAAATCACACAATATAATTAAATTATTTTATGTTTCCAATCGAACAATGTTGAAAAAAATGTTACATAACTCAAATATCAAAGGAAATACTAAATTTAAAGGATTACACAAGAATGCGGCATGATAATCCAGACACCTTCACCCAAGACCTAAATTTCTTTCCCAATTTCAAACATAGAATTTTTTTAATAAAAACAAAAGCAAACAATCATCAAAATTTGTACATACGTTTAAAAATTCAACTCCTTTGAAAAATCGTTTTAAGAAATCATCAAACATAGTATTAAAAAATGAAGAAAATAAGTTACTCTTTTTTTTTTTGCATTTTTTTTTGGCAATCTAATCCAGTTTAGTTCTTATAGTATGATTATACGTTTAAAAATTCAACTCCTTTTAAAAAATCATTTTAAGCAATCATCAAACATAGTAATGAAAATAATGAAGAAAATAAGTTAAAAAGAGTGATAAAGGAAAATGAAATTCCCAAATCACGACAAGAAGTTATTGATACCATACCTAGACGATAGTTTTTTTTATAACTACAGAAATAACAGAAATTTTAAAATGGAAAAAGAAAATTTCAAACTCTTTTCATGGCCATTGTACCTTATGGACATACGTTTAAGAAAAACGATACCAAAATTACAAAAGCAACAATCATATATTTATCATCATCGTTTTTTTTTTTTTAGCTTACATATTTATTATCGTTAATAATTTGGATAAATAGTTAGAAATATATATAAAATAGTTAGAGTAAGATTTAAATTTAAAATTAAATCATAAATAAATAATAATATATAT
>AWUE01021802.1:0-15019 GCA_001974825.2 Corchorus olitorius
AACCGACTTGGAGAATATTTTGGATGAAAATTCATATGCTTAAAGATGATGTGGAGCATTCCTATTCGCCACGTTGGATCCTAATTAATGAGAATAATCTAAATTTCCACTATTTTAATAATGAAATATTTAAAATATTATTTAATAATGGCAATTTAGAAATATATTTGAAAAAAAAGGTACAATCGGAAAACATAAAGTTTCCCCTTATTCGTACTTATATATATATATATATATATATATATATATATATATATATCTGTATTGGCCCATTTAGCAACCTTTAACGGAATTTGATGCGAACATGACCAATTAGATGCAAAGAACTTCCCTCAATTGGAGTCTCCCACGGTTCCACTCCGAATTAGTAATGTGGTTACAATACAAAAAGGATGCAAAGAAAAAAAAAATCAAGAGCTTCCGGACCATATATAAATTCAGCAATTAAACTTGGGTTAACTAAACAGATTATAGCCTTAAGTTTTAAACTATTAATTACTAGTGTTTAGGTGTGTCGACAGTATACCTAATAATCCAATCCATGAATATATGTTGAAAGTGAAAGAAAGAATATGAGAGACACTTACAATAATCTGAGCTTTGATCTCATCGGCTGAGAGCAGTGAGTCACCATTGTCATCTTTCAAAGAAACCAAAACGTCAAGCAAGTCCTCCGGCTCCTCTTTCTTTCCTTCCCTCCATTGTTGAATCCTCTCGTCTATTATAGGATCATGATACTTGGCTAAAACCCTAGTCGCCTCCTCCATAATTTTCTCATGTCAGTCCAAGTCAAGGCCTCTCAGCAACGGAAAATAGTCAGATATACAAAACGAATAAAGATAAGCAAGAATTGTGAAAATAGCTTTAACATGCTCTTCTTCCTCCACACCAGGGCCTCCATTTTCTTTTCCTTTTCCGAAGTATCTCGTGTTGAACACTAACTTCCTTATCACATTGCCGCAATAGTGTTGAGCAGACACTCTCAAGTTCACGACGTCGCCGCGGCCCTCGTGACCGCATTGGTTATGAACGTAACGCAGGAGGTTGTCAGCTTCTTTGACTCTTTTTGCATGAAGCCATTGATGTCTGGCCTGTGAAAACAACTCGTCAACCATAATTCTCTTCATTTTCTTCCACTGGTCTCCCGAGGGCACGAGAATCGTGGCTAAGTACCCTCTTGATACAACATCGCCGCCCATGGTAAGGGGTCTAGAAGCGAAATTAGCATCCTGTATTCTCAAGAATTCGAGGCTGATTTCAGGACAAGTTACAGTAATCACATGAACTTTTCCAAGACGAAAGCATGCGATTTCGGTGCTAATTTCTTCCATCAACTTGTGTACCCATTGGGACACGGAACTTCTGTTGTTTCTGTGTTTGATCATTTCGGGGAGGTTTCCAACAATAGGCCAAGGTTTAGGGCCTGGTGGAAGTGAAGCTCGCTTGGCCTTCTGATCATTGCCTATTAATTGGGAATTGAATAGGTAGTTTAAGGTGAATGCGATGAAAACAAACACCAGAGTTGAATAAGCAATGAAGGAGTTGATCATTAATTCCATGGCACTATGGAAATAATTATAAGGAAGAATTGGTCAAGCGATCGTAGGATGTTAATTTCTATAAATCCATTATTCATATGGCGACATATATATATACACGGAACTGCGCGCGAGAGGTTGCAACTTGCAATAAAGAATGGTCAAGTGGCACCAATTAGTAGAAAACAAAATTGGGGTTCGTACCAAATGTTTTATAAAAAAGACACACGCACTCACTCGTTACGTGAGTATATATGAAAATAAAGTGTAGTAGTTTTTTTTTTTTAAATGGATATTTTTTTTAAATGATATAAATAAAATTTAAATATTATATTTATCATCCAATTGGTAGTTTATTTAAGATTGTGTAATTTTTATTTTATTTTAAATTTTTAAAAGCTAAGTTTGTCTCTCTGAGTTAACTCGTGAGACAAACTCAGATTCTCACATTATAATTAGTATAGATATTCAAATTTTTATAGTTTAAAACTCTTTTTTACACATTATTATTGTGGTCTAAAACTAATTAGTTATAACTTATAAGAGTTAAGTAAGCATTATATAAGAATTAAGTAAGCAATATAGAAACACTACCGTGTCTGGATTGTGAGCAGTGGCGGAACCTGGATTTTCATCATGTTTGGGGGGGGGGGGGGGGGGGGTTACACATATTTGGGCTTTATGATGTATATATTATATTTAGTTTTCTACTAAATATGGTGTTTTAATTGGTTTAAAATTTAAATTTTCTCAAAATTTTATTTTATTTTTCAATATATAATTCTTATTACAATTATTATATAATTTGTATTCTTATCAAAAACATATTTATTATTAGTATCTCTACCTTATTTTTTATTTTTTACTATTAAAGTTATCTCGAAACTATTGTATGCTCAGTATTTGGTTTTTTTCATGCTGACATTTGTCCAAGATTGATTGGTTGGTAGAAAACCAATATATATATCATTATATATTTGGAATTCCAAATAATTTTTATAAATAATATTTAGAACATTAAATTATATTCAAAGTAAAACTCTATTTCTTTTTTCCAATAGATAATTATTTAATTCCATTTAACTTAATTGCTATAAGATAAAATTTTATTTAAAATTGAAATTACTCAGTTTCAATCATAAACCGAAAGACCCGACGCGAATGCACGGGATTAATATATATATCTATACTATATATAAAAGTACGAATAAGGGGAAACTTTATGTTTTCCGATTGTATCCTTTTTTTTCAAATATATTTCTAAACTGCCATTATTAAATAATATTTTAATTATTCCAATATTAAAATATTGGAAATTTAGATAGGAAAATTCCAGTTGAGTGTATTAGAATATAAAATAATCAACGTATGTGATACGAATCTAGTTGTATTAGATTCAAATCTAGCCTTGAATATCTATCAAAGTCGACTTGAACTTCCTCAACTTCTAGATGTGTATGTCGATGACCTTCACAAGGTGATTCCTCTTCTTTCGTCGGCCCAAAGTCTCCAATTAGACCTACAATTGTTAACTCTAGAACACAAGATTCACAAACAATCAAGTATCACAACTTAATTGTTTGCTAGGACTCTACAAGATTGAAGAACCCTAAGTTTTGCTCAAACTAGAACAAGAAGTTAAGATAATCAATTTGGGTGAAAACCTCAATTTTATTAATCAACTCAACTTATGTTTATAAGAGGGGGTTGGTGCCTTTATATAGGCAAGAAGGGGGAGGCGGCTCTGATATAAATTCCTATGCCCTAAGGGTAAAGGAAAAAGCTTGGAAGGAGCTAAGAAGGACCCTACTCCTTATTCTACTAGGAAAAGGAAAATAACAAACAAGGATTGGACTTAGTCAAACAAGGCCCAACCCAATGTCATCTAAACTAAATAAATAGCTAATTAAAATAGAATAAAGCCCAAAATGGCCAAATTACAACTCTAATGACCTAATGCTCATCGATTTCAAGAAGAATGCACAACTTGGAATCGATGGGAATATTCCTTTGTTGATGATCTCCAATGGGCTTCAAATGATCTTCGATGGCTTTAAACTCTTCAAGATGAACTCTAATGAGGCCAAACAAAGCTTCCTTGAACCTTTTAGCTCTTGCCCTTGTCATTGGGCCTAATGGCATCTTCAATGGATCAAATGGCATCTTAAGCAACTCCGATGAGTTTGAAACTTCTTCCTTAGCATCTTCAAGCTTCTCCAAGCCTCCTTGCCGCATATGCACATCCTCTCCATGATCTCCATTGTGCCCTTCAAGACCATGATGAGTCCTTGGCGCATCAGTATGGTGGCATGAAAAATAATAATAACTATTTGATGTATTGATCCCAATTTGGTGTAATGGTGTTTTTTTTAAGTGTAATGAAAATTCCATTTAATAGACAAAAACACCCTTGGATCAACTTCTTTTCTATTTTTGTTGTCTTCTTCCTTGAAATGGTCCATTGACTCTATTCTCCTGTTCATCCAGATTCCGATGGAACTTTTTTGCCTAAAAAAATAAAAATTCCCATGTATAATTGTTGCGGCTGGCCTCCAACTCTAATCAGTTTTATGGGTTCAAAGTGGTTAGAGTTATCTTCTCTTGTGAATAAAACAAATACCAAAACTCCTTTTTCCCTTTTTTTTATCTGTTTTCTTCTCTAAATAATAAAATTCTTTGAAAAAGTTTCCTACTTTAAATCCCAAAGCTATATGTGTTTTGCCTTATCCCACGTTTCCTCACCTTCTGGGCAAGTGAAGTGTAAGCAGCAATTACAACAAGCAAAATTGCAGATAGAAGAAAAAAAAAAAAGAATAAGAGACCAAAGTTAAGGGCAAGAATTTTCTCTCTTTTTTTTTTCTTTTGGTCAAGAGGGATATTACGATCTAGGGTTTGAATTTTTTTTTTTTCATACTTTCATACTTGGTATTTGGTTCTGGGAAGAAAGATTGAGGTTGAGGGGAGAAAATAATCAAATTCTTGCCGAAGGGTTTTATCCCCTAACGTCAAAATCAGATAAGGGCAGTTTGGTATTTACTGAAGAAATAGTGAATACACTTAAAAGGGATAGAAACAACCATTACACCACATATTTATTTTTTTATTCTATACCACCAATAATTGATTATAATAAATTCCAATACACCTAAGGGGAATTTTCCCAATTTAGATTATCCTCATTAATTAGAATCCAACATGGCCAATAGGGATGTTCCACATCATTTTTAGCATCTGAATTTTCGTCCAAAACATTCTCCAAGTCGATTTAGGAGAAGATCAATTCTGTCCAGAAAATTTTAAGAGCAAAATCGTCCACCGAAATGACATAATTAGGTCTCGAGATAAACATAAATGTTGTAGATATCAGAATCCTCTTTCCAACGGTATCTCATCTGCATTTTTCTGAGTTATGGATCAAAAGTTATGAATTTTCTTCCAAAACTGCTCTTGTGAAGTCCTCCTTTAAATAGGATTTAACCATGCTGCATCAGGGTTGAATCATTACTGCATCATAATTACTGATCGGACTTGGACTCCTTCTTTGGGCTTCCATATTAACGAATTGGGGATAAGAATATCATATTTAGACTTCAAAACATCTGACTTGACAATTTGGATTTCATGGACTCAAACGAGTCTAATGGGTCTATTGGGCCAAAATGAGACAAAATCAATAGTTTCTCCAAATCTATCTATACTATATATAAAAGTACGAATAATGGAGAACTTTATGTTTCCGATTGTACCATTTTTTCAAATATATTTCTAAATTGACATTATTAAAATTTATTATTTAAGAATTAATTATAAAATTTCAATTTAGACTGAATTATAAGTTTGTAAAATTGATTTTCATTGATGAACATGCAAATTTTTACGAATAATGGGAAACTTTATGTTTTCCGATTGTACCCTTTTTTCAAATATATTTTTAAATTGTCATTATTAAAATTTTGTAAGGAGTACCAAGATTTGATAGAAGGTTATCAAATCTCATAGAGTGGTTATCAAAATTTCATAGAGTTCAGATTATCAAAATTTATAAGAAGATTATCAAAATTTTATAGTGTTATTATCAAAATTTCAAAGCGAGGTTATCAAAATTACATAATGTTTCGATTGAATATTTTTATGAAATTTTATAACTATCCTATTGAATTTTGATAACTATCATATTAAATTTTGATAATTACCTATAAAATTGTGATAAACTCCATAAGAAACTTTGATAACTTAACTATGAAATTTTAATAAACTTTCCTATGAATTTTGTAACCTTCCTATGATTTTTGATAGTATATACATATACATATTTGAATTGAGCTCCTCCACTCGGTAGTATATATAGCATGTTATCACACCGAATTCCTCCATTCAGCATTCCTCCACATAGCATATTATCAATTTGAACTCCATTCATTCAACATTACTCCAAATGGTACATTATCAGTTTGAGTGCTCTCATGTTTACCAACCTTCTATGGAGCATATTGTTTATTTGAGCCCTTTTGTTCGGTATTCCTCCACGAAGTACGTTATCAACATGAGTTCTCCTATCTGCCATCATTCCTAGAGTGCACTCTCCTATTCAATCCTAAAAAATTGAGCACTCCCATTTTCGGCATTTATGGCATATCTCTCATTCATCTCATAGAGCAGCATACAGTTCGACAGAGGGGCTCATTACCAAATCGAGCATTCTACGACTCAACACTCTCCACATGGAGTATACATCCAGATCGAATACGGTTTCGTTTGACACTATCTAGTTATGCGACCAAAAAAAAAGTTATGCGACCGGTAAGCCTGTTTAGCTCAGATCGTCCCAACTTGCTCACCTGACGCTCGGTTTCATAGCCGTTTGTGCAATCATTTTAGAACCGCCCTCATACCTAGGGGGCAATGTTGAGCCCATATAGAACGGCCCAAAGCCACACTGTATATATATAGAGAACTACTCCACACATAAGGTAAAACCATTGTACCTTATGGACATACGTTTAAGAAAAATGATACCAAAATTACAAATGCAACAATCAATATTTATCATCATCGTTTTTTATTTCTTTTTGCTACATATATACTAAATAGTATTTGAAAGACCCAGGGAATTTACCAAAGGCCCCTTTTGAGGATCGATGAGAAGGCTCTATTTGAATTTTTTTTGTCCTTTTCTGTCTTTTCTCACTTGCCAAATTACTAACAAGACCCTAGGTTAGTTTCTAGCCAGTCTTTTTTGTAATTATTTTTTCCTTTCACATAAATGTTATATTAAATCTTATATCCCTTAATTATATAGAATTGTAACCTCTTTTCAGGCCTTTCATTTCCATATGAAGAAGAGAGTAAACTTAATTTTTATTTAAGTGCTACACACTTTAGAGAAGAAAATAAAATTGAAGCTATTGCATCTGTCCATGTACAAACTAATATTTTTAATTTATTGCTAAATATGCTCAATGTTAATAGTATAGCCTTTTAAAGATGCAACACATTTAAGATCATATTACTTTCGAAATTTCCTACGTATCAAATAATTTAATTAGAATAGAAAAATGTTCAAAGAAGTAGATTGTTGAACGCCCGACGCGGCAGCGTGGGCCGATCCACTTGTATTTATTATCATTAATAATTTGGATACGTAGTTAGAAATATATATAAAATAGTTTGAGTGAGATTTAAATTTAAAATTAAATCATAAATAAATAATAATATATATAGTAGAAATTTGGTTAGCTAATAATAATATAATAATATATATGAAACATAAAACTCTAATTTTAAGTAATGGCAGTTAAAAAAAAGTAATGCAAATTTAGAAATATTTTGGAAAAAAAAAGGTACAATCGAAAAACATAATGTTTCCCATTATTCGTACTTTTATATAGAGTATAGATTTGGAGAAACTATTGATTTTGTCTCATTTCGGATCAGTAGTCCCATTAGGCCCGTTTGAATCCATAAAGCCCAAATTGCCAAGCCAGATGTCTTGAAGGCTAAATATGATATTCTTAGGCCTAATTCGTTCATATGGAAGCCCAAAGAAGGAATTTAAGTCCAATTAGTAATTATGATGCAGTAATGATTCAACCTTGATGCAGCATTGTTAAATCCTATTTCAAGGACTACTTCACAAGAGCAATTTTGGAACAAAATTTATAACTTTTGATCCATAGCTCAGAAAAATGCAAATAAAGTACCGTTGGAAAGAGGATTCCAAGATCTACAACTTTTATGTTTACCTCGAGACCTAATTCTACCGTTCCGGTGGACGATTTTGCCCTTCAAATTTCTGAACAGAATTGATCTTCTCCTAAATAGATTTGGAGAATGTTTTGGACGAAAATTCAGATGCTAAAGAAGATGTGGAGCATTCCTATTGGCCACGTTGGATGAGAATAATCTAAATTTCTATTATTTTAATAATGGAATAATTAAAATATTATTTAATAATAGCAATTTAGAAATATATTTGAAAAAAAAGGATACAATCGGAAAACATAAAGTTTTCCCTTATTCGTACTTTTATATATATTATAGATATATAATCTCTTGATTCATCAATTTGGTGAATAAATTGAACCAACTTCATAAGACCGCCAATACCTTTGATGAAAAGAAAAAAAAACTTTTGAATTCATTGAGACCAAAAAAACTTTTGAATTCATCGATGGTCTCAATGATCTTTAATTCTCATATTTATTTGTTTTTTGTTCAATTCATGTATACTAGAACTTCCCGACCGCGCTTCGAGTGCGGCTGTTTTATTTTATAAATTATTTTAAGAAAACTCAGTTAAGAAATGAAATTGTTGTGAAATGATAACAAAACAAAAGTAAGGGAGTAGAGAATTGAAGTATGGAGAGAGACAATAGAATATGGAGAAGAAGAAAATATGAAGAAGGGGAGAAATTGTTCTTATTCATCTTATTCCATAACAAAGTAAGTGGCATATTTATAGGCACATAGATACATCACCATAAATATAAGGGGATGAGCTTAGTACATAGGTATATGTGTATGAATGAATCAAGTCATCAATTTTATCGTTACTTTAATTAGATTCATAGACATCCACAACATACATGTATATTCATAACAAATTTATAATTAATTTATAATTATTTGATAATTTATATTTTATTTTATATAGAAAAGGGGATGAATGTCTTTTAATTTGTCCAAACTAAATGAATACAAATATAATAAACAAAACATTAGAAATTAACTATTGACACTTGTCAAAGAAACCAAATGTCATGTGGCACTCAATGAGGACCTTGCTCATAAAATTAATAATAGGTTTAATTATAATTAAATTGCACAAGTTGGGTTAATTATTTTAATATATACTTAAATATGTAAAACTAAGCTCATATACAATGGCATTTGTTATCATGGGAACACTGCCCTTATTGAGAGGTAGTTCCTGAATTGCTCTTCCTTTATACTATACTAGGTAAGAGGCCGCGCGTTTCACTGCGCGAACATGTTCTCGCACTTGATATGCAATAGTTCCCAATTAGTTTTCAAAATATTATTGGTGACTTATGGGTTTGTCAAATGAGGATGATGACCAATTGCTTTAGGTCATGTGTTTTGAAATATTTGGATTTAAATAAGGATCCGACCAAAAAAATCGGTCTAAGAATTAGCCTCATTAATCTAAGAACAAATTGATAGGGGTATTTTGGTCAATTCAGTCTTGATTTTTTGTTATTTGAGTTAAAGACCGAGGGTATTTTGGGAAGTTTGGAAAAAAAACCCTCCATGGGTCCAATTTCTACCATAAGCACAAATTATGTAATATTAAGTAGACCGTCTATTTTCGTTAACTGAAACAACTAATTCTTTGGAATCATTTTTTATACCTTGAACATTAAATTTAGTTTTCGAGTCCTTCATGAAAGTTGTAGATCATGGAACAGCCTTTCAAGAGACACATGAATCATCTCAATCAGACATCTGGAGTAAAAGTTATATAATATTAAGTTGACCGTCTATTCCCGTTAACCGAAACAACAAATCTTTCGGAAGCATTTTTGATACTTAAAACATTAAATTTAGTTTTTGAGTCCTTCATGAAAGTTGTAGATCATTAAACAATCTTTTAATAGACACTTAAATCACCTTAATCGGATAACTGGAGAGAAAATTATATAATATTAGATAGATCGTTTAGCCAAACCACTTATAAATATGTTATATTATATTAAATTGCTAGAAAGTCAAAACTGCCCTTAGAAGTTTGTGATAATAACGAAAAAATCAATATTGAAATAACGAAAAAACCAATCTTAATAGTAATCAAATTAATAAGATTAAATCTTTCAACTGATTTTTTAGCACTTTCACTTCCTATAATTATTGTTTTTTATAATATCTGCAGTATTCAATATATACAAAGTCCAAAAGAAGCTAGGCATTATCAACATATTAATAATAACATTCATTATTTATTGTTCATATCTACTTATTGGGACTATACGAACAGGTATCCATTTGCAAATTAAGTCCAAAAGAAACTAGCTAGGCATGATCATTATCACATTAATCAATAACATTAATTTCCTATCTACTACTTATTGGGACATAATTATGAAGACGGAGGAGGCCATTTGTTTAATGAAAAGATTGGGAGAAAAAAGAAATTAGAGGTTAGGAATTATGTGTGGGAGACTTTGCTTCTTTTTCCAAAAAAAAAAAAGTAGTCACCTACAATTTAACCACAAATTTAAAGATGAAGGACCATAAATGACGCAGTCTCCATTGAAGTATAAAAAGTTTGCATTAATTGAATGACAATGTTAGACGATTACATATCGGATTATTAGCCTTTTGGCCCCTGAATTATAATACTAAAAGCATTTTACCCCCTTAACTTCAAATCGCGACAAATTACCTCTTGATTTTCCAAATTCAAAACAATTTACCCCTAAACTTTTCATATTTAATTTTTGGGTTATATCTTTGTTTGGTACAAGGAAATATCTTGATCTATCTCAAAAAGTTCTGCAGGTGGATTTTCTTACGAGTTTATTACTATTGAATTACTCTTCCTACATTGGCAAGGGTTATGTTATAAAAGGTAAAATTAAAAATAATTTTTTTTAAAATTTAGTTATTATGATTGACCTATTTTTTTAGGTGTGTATTCTGATTAATTTTGTTTAGAAATTATATATTTATACGTTATTATTAAAGTTATTCTCAAATTGTTATATGCTCAGTATTTGATTCTTCTTATGTTGACATTTGTTCAAAGTTGATTGCTCGGGAGAAAACCAATATATTTATTATATATTTGGAATTCCAAATAATATTTAAAACATTGAATTATAATCAAAGTAAAATTCCATTTCTTTTTTCCAGTAGATAATTATTTAAATAAATATTTGAATTCTAACAATATTTCCTTTCATTTAACTTAATTACTAACATAAGATAAAATTTTACTTAGAATTGAAATTACTTAATTCCAATCATAAACTGAAAAACTCGATGCGCGAATGCCGGATATAATATCTAGTATACTATTAAGGTTTCATGTTCTATCACGATTTAATACCCAAAATCCCCCCCCCCTTCCTTGAAGTATCACAAAAAGGATACTTTGTCTCCTAATATATTTTTTTCCAACTTTGTCCCCTTAAGTATGAAATAAGGACACTTTGCCCCCTACTGTAACAAAATTCAGTCATGTGAGTGCACGTGACTAACGGGTCTGTTAACTCGAGGTTTTTTGCTGACGTGGAATTTTCATATCAGCCAATATATGGGTCCCACTTGGATTTTTATGAATTTCTGAATGGTAAAAATGGTTGATGTGGGCCCCAGTTTTAACTGGTGTGGAAATTCCAAGTCAGCATACAATCTCGAATTAACAAACTCGTTAGTCACATTCACTCACATGACTAAATTCTGTTACAGTAGGGGGTAAAATGTCCTTATTTCATACTTCAGACGACAAAGTTGGACTAAAAAAAGATTAGGGGGAAAAGTGTCTTTTTTTATACTTGGATTTTGGGCATTAAGCCGTTCTATTACTACTATGAGTCTATGATCATAAAACTTGGGCTTTTTTCTTTTTTGCTAGAGAAACTTGGGCTTATTTATAACAATAAAAACGACTCCAAAATCCAAATCCAATCCCTCTCAATTTCAAACTTCGAAACAAAACTGGGCCAGTCGGCCATGGGCTATTTACATTACTATGAGTCAAGTGACAAGCACGTGACTTCTTCACCCCGTTTCGTGGTTTGGCAAAAAGTTCAAAGAAACATTACTTGACGGCGACACTTTCCGCTCCTCAGCGACGTTCAGAGTTAGGGTTTGGAGTTTCAAATGGATGGAGAAATGGACCCAGATATGTTCCAATGGTTGATGGAATTCCTATTGCAGGAACCAGTCGACTTGATGCTGATGAAGAAACGCATCGAATCTGCACCGCCATTGGACGGCAACCCTCGCCCCAAGAAAATACTGCTCCTCCTTTCTATCCATTTCAAAGTCTCCAGCGGCAACATTTCGGAGGAAATCCTCGACCATTTGGAGATGATCGAGCGCCTTGACCGCAGCCAATGTCTCCGCATCACCGACTCCATGATCCGAGCTTATTGCGCCGTCGCACTTGAATGTACCGCCAAGTACTTGCCTGGAGACTTGCAACGGAATGGCAAGTATTTGGAAGCCGTCAACAGAATCTGGAAAGGCAGAATTGAGAATCTTGAGAAATCCAAGGAATCGAAGTTGGTGACAACGGAGGAACTGAGAGGTAGACGGCGTCAAGTGGAAGCTGCCGTTGAGGATGAGGAGGTTGCCAACGTATTAATTGGTACCAGTACTTACCTTGATGCCATGATTATGATTAGGGCCTATCTGAGGGAAATTAAGGCATTGATGGGCATCTCATCGCTCGAAAGAGAATGTGAATCTTTCCTTTCACGAAATTATATGGCTGGGATTCGAGTAATAGAAGCAGATTAGAATTTCATGAAGCTGAAATGAAAAAGGGTAGGTCCTGAGCTCTTTCTTACTCTCTTTTTAAATCCTTTGCGCTCCATCTTTACATTTGCATTTGAATTAAGAAATTTAGAGTTCATGGAACACACTGTTCATGATTATGATCAATTTTATATACTATTTTGTTGAAATCATCTCAAAATAGTTTGAATTTGAAGTATGTCCTTGTGTTAGTGGCTTAGTGCGTAGTGTTCATGTTCATACTTCACAAGTAATAACATAGTAAATAAAATTCAAATCAATGTATGGATGGAAAGAGAGTAGAGTTTGAGGGATTCGAATGCGTCCTCTACCCTCTTTTGATTCTTTCATCTTTTTCTATTTTGGATTTGAAGGGGAGGGTTTAGAGGTCACTTGAGCCAAGCCCTCTCAAAACTTCTCAAAGACTAACTTCTTAGATGTTGTCAAATACTATAATAGAAGGAGATTTTCTTTTTTGGCCATTAATAGAAGGAAATTAGAATTGACAAAGTTATGATATCAAAACTTGTGATTTTTTGTTATTTAATTTTTTTTATTGATGGTCTCCAAGGTTTTACAATTATTTCTATTTTTCTGCATACCAGAGAGATTTCATTCCTCAGATTTTATTCGAGCTTTCTTTGCTGCATTTGAAGAAATTGAACCTGTTTTTTGTTGTCACAAAACAAGCTTTTGGATATTGTAATTCAAAATAGCCACATGTTACTTAAAACAGTTTCCTATGTAGCAGATCAGACTTCTTTACCAAGTTGGCCGAGCATGAGACTCTTTCCTGTGAACTACCTTATATCTCTTGTTTTGGAATATCCAGCCTAGCAGAAACCAAAGCTGTTTTTGGTTTTCAACCATTGAATATATCACTTCTGTTTTCTATCAGGCTGGGCTGCTGGTGCATTCTCTTTAGACTATATTAATACCGATAGAAGGCATAGTAAGAACTCATTCATTTGGTTAAATATTGAATGGAAGGCCTAGTGTGCCCCTTGAATTAAGCTAAAAACGAGTTGATTCCTCATTTCGGATAATCATAGCTGGAAAGGCTGTACTGGTGTTATTCGAGTTATTAATGTTTGTTCATCTAGATTTCAGAATCCCAACTTGCAAGCTCTACATCTAGAACTAGAATTTAGGTACATTGATTTCCTAGAAATAGACTCTTATTAGCCATTTTGTCTCCCATTTGCAGGCAGCTGATGTGTCAGCTTCAACACAGACACATTGTCATTGACAATCTTGA
The DNA here is from genome assembly GCA_001974825.2 of Corchorus olitorius. Classification (NCBI taxonomy): domain Eukaryota; kingdom Viridiplantae; phylum Streptophyta; class Magnoliopsida; order Malvales; family Malvaceae; genus Corchorus; species Corchorus olitorius. The sequence goes on from AWUE01021802.1 coordinate 13,780, forward strand.
GTATTCGACTGTTTTTGCATTGTGTCCAATCAAGTATATTCTTTTGTTTTAGGAAGCTCTCAAACAGCCAACCTATTGTTGATAATTGCTTCTAATAGTAGAGAGCTTAATAATACATACTCTGCCCTTTTTTTGGATGACTTGCTATTATATGATTATAGACTTTTATAGTTCTCTGACATCTCCAACCCATTTAAGGTGTATGGAAAAAATCTTCAAACAAAAGTGAAATGTGTATGCAATATGCATTGACAAATCAAAGAATGAAATCAGGTGTTTATACTTGTGGGATTGGTTTTGTTTGGGAGGGCATTGGGTTACAGTTGATGGGAGGTGAATTTTTTTTTAGCATTTGGGTACTTTTGATGGTTGGATCTTGTTATAGGGGAGGTAGGAAGTGAGGCCAGGCCAGGGTTGGTGCTGGGCAGATTGGGATGATTCATTCCAACCTGGGAATTAAGCTCCAAAGACAAATATGTTCTCAGAATTTTTTTAGGGAACAAAAAGAAATTAAAATTAAAAAAGCTGAAAAATTTAAGTGAAATCTGAAATCATTGTAAACAGCTAAAATAATACTCCTATTATTATCACTGGTAAAACAAATAAGGTAAACATATCATGAACATTGACTTCAAGTCAACCTCTACCACAAAAAGGTACTACAATAGACAATTACTCGTTGTTTTTTTTTATTAGTATTTTTTTTTGGGAAAATTTCAAAAAAGGGCATTTTCCAAGAATATTTATTACTTGGTCTAATGAAGTCACAGAATTATTATTTGGTAAATTTTGATTAACAAAATTAATAAGAAGAACATTGTAATTACCTCTTTAGCCTTGCTAAATCAAAAAATTATGCTAATGGGCTCCTTCTCTAATTTTTCTCCATTCTCCAAACAAACGAGTTCTCCTGAAGCAATATTTGAAGAAAAATCGACTATTCCCATCTACAACTAGAAGGATTAATATTTAATTCAATTAGACAAAAAAAATTATGACGATGAATTAATTGAATTAAAGATTGTCAAAAGATTACCATTATTTCTAAACTTAAACACTTACAGCAATTTTTTAGTTTTGCCAATTTACATGGCATGAAGTGGTTATTTCCACTTTCCAACGGCATTTGTCAACTCATCTATACCGCAATTGTTATATATCAACCAACGGCATAAGCCGAATCTCACAATCTCTGAATCTCTGGTGAGACGGAGGGTTACGGGCCAGGGGACACCGGCAT